>JAJAGP010000183.1:0-202187 GCA_025084515.1 Ancistrus triradiatus | reverse complement strand
GACCAAATACTTATTTTCCACCATGATTTACAATTAAATTATTTAAAAATCCTACAATGTGATTTCCTTGATTTTTTTTTCTCATTTTGTCTCTCATAGTTGAAGTGTAGCTATGATGAAAATTACAGACCTCTCTCAGCTTTCTGAGTAGGAGAACTTGCACTGACTAAATACTTTTTTGCCCCACTGTATGCTAATTATGGTATTATAATATGGTAATTATATGGTTATATCTGGAGTTTTATTTCCTATATATACACAATTTCTTATCATTTTAAGACCTTGGATGTTAACAGCGCTTACCTGTGTAGTTCTGTTAGGTTTCACTCCTAAGAATTTCAAAAGGTGACATGCCCCAAACATGCCCCAACAGTCACGTCAAAGCAACATTTTGAAAAGAAAATAAAGACGATTTTCTGGCTTTCAATCATCACACTACAAATGAAGGCTCCTGTTTTGTAAATATTTTGAACAGAAAATGAAAAGCCTAAAAAATAAAGTTTTTTACAGTGCGTTTTCTCCATGTTCACCACATCGGTCAATATTTGGAAAGGGCTTTGTACGCGGCTATGCAGTGCAGCAAAAACATCGATACAGAGCAAATTCCGTAGGACTCTGGTTGAATTTAAGTCAGTTTTTAAAAAAAAATCAGAGCTCCTGTTGTTCCTGGTTTCTCAAAGCAGTGTGTGAACCTTGCGCGATGCACTTGCAATGAAACGGCACTGAGCAAAAACAGTGGAAAATGAAAAAGATTTTGAAAGGAGATGCACAAGGAAGAAAGGAGATAAGGACACACAAGAGAGAGCAAGAAATAGATACAGGTCATAACATGAGCGAGAGAGAGAGAGAGGTCTTGTGTACAGAGATTTAGGGCTGTATTCATAAAGATTCTCAGGGCTAAGAGTTGCTCCTAGTGTCGAAATTCGAAAAATCTTCAAATTGTGGGCGTCTCCCTCTTAAAGTCTGGAGTAGATCCTAGTATATATGAAAGTTCTTCATAATGCATTGTAACCCCTAAAAGAGCTCCTCAGGTGAAAATCTGTTAGGAGTATTGAGGAGGACTTTTACATGTACATTTACAGCATTTAGCAGACACCCTTATCCAGAGCGACTTACAATTGGTACAGTCTTACAATCCAAGCCATTGTGGGTTAAGGGTCTTGCTCAAGGACCCAACAGGTGGGATTTGAACCCTGGACCTTCTAGTCCATAGTCCAGTACCTTACCCGCTAGGAGTAAACAATGTCTCTCTGTCTTCTTCCTTCACAGCAGGTGGAGATTACATTACATAAAACATTACAGATTTAAATTACTGTGCAAAAATCTTAGGCCACCTTTAGATGTGATATTCCATTGTTTCTGCAATGTCCATATACAAAATATATTTCTCAGCTTCTTTATTCGTTGTACAACCAAAGAAATGCACAAAATGTTTGCAGTATTCAAAAATGGAACAGAAAAATCTGAAAAACTGCTTCATTAGGCTACAGTAGCAAGTAACGTGACCCCCTCCTTACACTTGAGAAATAGCAGCATCTGGGAGCGTCATCGGGTTGCCAAGTTGACCTTTCTACAGTCTGAAGAGAGGCAACCAAGAAAACACTTTTTCAGAATGGGAACAGAGTGACTAGGCTTGAAAAAGATGTGCTAAAGCTCACAAAGATTGGAATGAAGATCAGTGGGAAATTCTGGAGATTATGAAGTATCGAATCCAAGTCTTTTCCAACTTGGTCACTGGCGGCCTAAGACTTTTGCACAGGACTGTATATGCGAGCAAACTTCATTCAAAAACACTATATATCTATGTTTATTTATTAATTGGGTAAATATAACTTGCACAAAAACTGGCCAATCAAGGTTGCTTGTATTTATTCTTCTAAAGACACACATGGCCACTTCATTAGATACACCCTGGAATGTAAATTCGGGTAAAAATGAGGTTTGTTGGTAACACTGTCACTGTAATGAGCTACAGTTAATGCTGTCAGGCAATTTGGCTCAATCCCTCTGTGTGTGCCCATGCCCCTAATTACATTCAGCTGGCAGCCTTTCTTAATTAACTAATCTTTTGACTCTTTCTGTGTTTTAGGCTAAAAAAACATGTAAAATGGTTCAAAACTTTCTATCTTTGTGTGAACATTAGGTCCACACAATGAAACAAAGTTAATTCATTACGAATAAAGCCCTTTACCATGGCTTACTAAAGCCGGCCAAGCAGTTAACACTGTCGCCTCACAGCTCCAGAAATCCCCAGTTCCAACCCGATCCTTAAGAGTTTGCATGTTCTCCCTATGTCTCCCAATGCCTTGGTTTTTTCCAGGTACTACTTCCTGCCCCATTCCAAAGACATGCATTAAGTTGACTGGTCTCTCTAAGTTGCACCACTGTGAGTTCCATGGACATATCCATCGACGGAGACTACTAAGCAACAACTAAGTTGCATGACTTCATTGGAGCAGATTGTTTTCTCACGCACAAGACCTACAAACCCCAATCCTCTATACACAGGCATCTAAGTGTCCATGCTGCACAAAAACTGCTTGCAACTTCATATCGCTCACAGCCAGCACTTCCAAGCAGTCCTATTCCATCCCAGACCAATCTGTCAGGGTGAATTCTGAATCAGCACACACACACACACACACACACACACACAATTCTAACAGGCCATTGCATGATGGATGCCATGGGACAACTATTAGCCGTAATGGCTGACACGGGCAGATTGGCCAGGTTGGGCTCTAATTCTGAGTCATGGAAGAAGCTGCATTACTCACGCACCTCCTGCAACAAAGAAGAAACATGAAGTGTGTGTCCTCACTTAGCACAGCCTCCAAACACTCACAACCATATGGTCCATTAGGCAAAAAATGGCAGTGTAATCCCAAACATGCACACACACATACTTGTCTTTACATCATTGTGAGGACTTTCAATTGATAAGATTACTGTAGGCATAGGCAGCGGAAGGGGATGCGCTCTCTCTTTCTCAAACACAGTTATAGTAAGAGAAACTGTCTGTTATGTGGCAGCACAATTTCATTATAACTGCTTTAACAAAACAGCTAATGTGTCTGGCAAGGTTATATATGGATTAAGTAGGTTAATAACCATAATAATAATCAAAGATCACAACCTGATCACACCACAGATGTACAGTACTGTACAAAAGTCTTAGGTCACCTTTGGATTAGATATACCACCCTTTTAGTTTTCTGTTTTCAATGACCATATGTCATTTTTTCTCAGGTTCTTTATTAGAATACAACCAGAAAATACACGAAATGATGAAAAAACAGCTACAGTGGCAGGATCGGAAAGGAGGCGACCAAGAAACCACTTTTTCAGAAGGGGAACAGGCTGAAAAGGCTTTGATATGATAAAAATCACAAAGACTGGAATGAAGATCGGTGAGGATTATGGAGTGACAAATCCAAGTAGTTGACAATGTTATATATGGTCATTATACCATTGCTAAAACAAGAAACCTGATACCGGCCTAAGACTTTTGGACAGGACTGTATATGTGAGCAAACACTGTCTAAATATACTCTATATCCGTAGGTTTATGCTTTAATTGGGTAAATAGAAATATAAAAATAAATTGGCCAGTCAAGGTTGCTTACACTAATACCTCTGAAGGTATTAGAGGTTTGTTGGTAACACTGTGCAGTTTCTTTCTTCAGCGCCTGTAATAAGCTGCAGCTAATGCTGTCACGCAGTTAGTGTTCAGGCTATTTGGTTCAGTCCCTCTGTGTGTGCCCATGCCCCTAATTACATTCAGCTGGCAACCTCCCTTAATTAAAAAATCTTTGACTTTTTTGGTGTTTTATAAGAAATATGCAATTTTCCTTATAAGGACTAGCAAAATGTCTCCATATCCACATGTAAAAGAAAGTCCGAATTGTGTGTGTGTGATCATTAGGTCCCCAACTCTCACATGAACACATAAACCGTGCCCACATTTGTCACTGTTATTAACAAAGAATCTGTCTTGCTGGCATCTCCCACAAAAGCTGAGCCAAGGATGCCATATTGGAAAGGTCATGGGCTGCCTTCCATCGCTCCTATTAGTCTGTTTGATTAAGTCTAGCAATTAGAGCGCTTGGTCACCGCACTGGTCGTGTCCTATTTCACACACGGCCAGAGTGAATACAAAGTAATCAGGAGGAAGAAGGAGCAGGGGAAATCCAGGCGGCCAGAGGAGAAAATGTAAACGGCGTGCCAACAAAGGGCAACTTTGCACAGCCGGATGAAGCAATCAATCAGCGGTGGGGCGGCGTATGATGCAGGAAAAATGAGAGAGAAGTAGCGGATAAAGAAGAAAAGACAATCATGACTTTTTACCATTAACACTGCATAACATTAATCACGACTGATCACGTTTAGCCTGCGTTTGTCACTAAAGAAATTAACACTTGTTGTCGACATGAACAGGCACCATAGTGTAAGCTTTAACAGAATGCTTTCAACACATAAATGACCCCAACTACCCCCATTGTCTCAAAGCAACTTCACAATTTTAGATTATCTCCTAATATCTACATCGAATCCCAAATTGAGCAAGCCTAGGGCGACAGTGGCAAGGAAAAACTCCCTAAGTGTTATGAAGAAACAAACCTTGGGAGGACCAAGACTCAAAGAGGGACCCGACCTCCTTGGGTGGCGTAGATGATAAATCTAAGAATGAAACTAAAGTTATGGAGTCATAGTTCAAATAAAATGTGAAATATGCACATCGGCTTTAAGTAGTCCGATACACAGAGTCACTCCAGGATCCTGAGTCTAAGCAGGAAAGTCGTTGGCGGCACTTCGACCCCAGCCAACCGGAGGAGGGTGAGGGTTACTGTCCTCTGGTGTGGCCTGAGTATGGTGGGACTGGAGCTGATGACGGAAGCAGCTTGAATGAAGCTGAAGTGGATGAACAGCATGTGTAGAATAGTGATTAGGGGACGATTTTGGACACAGCCCGTGCCGCCCCCTATGTAGAATGTAGGGAATAGTGATTAGGGGACGATTTTGGACACAGCCCGTGCCACTCCCTATGTAGACTGGTTCAAAATACGCCCATCACCCTCTACTCCCTGTACTCTCACAGTTTTGAAAGCCGCACACCCAGACATGAAAGCAAAATGGTCGAGCGCCGCACAGACAAACAGGCCGTTACATAACCACGTAAACACAAACGAAACCAAATTAGCCTCCCACGCTCCTTCGCAATCAGAGTTCCGAGTGCACCGACACGGGTCTAGATGTGAAGGAACATGTGAGCACCACACCCAGAAGACGAGAGGACAAAGAGGAGAATAGTGGGAGGGAGAGAGAGGTACTCATTCTTCACCGTGTGACGCCGCTGTGCTAAACTGCTGGAAATTTGTGCTCATGTATTGACCGGGCTAAATGCTCAGTAATGGATTGTGTATGTGTGTAAGACACAGAGAGAGATGGGTATTGACCAAGGTAAATGCCGCACAAGCTTCAGCTCTCTCCAGCGTTCTGTCTCACTCTCTGTCACACTCGCTCTCTCAATCTCAGCAGTATCGATCATCGTACCAACTTGCCCATCAGCACCAGAAACGCCACTCTCAAGCTCCATCTCTCTCTCTCACTCTCTCTCTTTCTTTAATCAACTGTTTTGGTACTGTTTTGTAAAGCTGTCAAGTTATTATTAGGACTGTGGGTGAGGTAAATGATTAAGCTTACCTTAATGGGGTCACACCAGATACAGAAAGCAAAGGTTCACACACTTTTTCCACTCACATATATGTATAATTGGTCCCACAAACCCGCAACGACAGTTACCTTTTCATTAGGTCCCTTGTCAGCATCGAGGTGGCTCCCAGCATGCACTGCAGGTCTGCTATGCCTGGTTTATTTCCATTATTTTATGGTAAACATTGTGTCTGTACTTTAATGTGCTTTCAGTTCTCCATAACACCTTTTCACAAATGGTAGTTTTAAATATACTTCCACATCCTGTTCCCTTAGTATGCATTTCCCTGGGATAAAAGACAACAAAGGTGCTGTGCTTTTATAATGTAAGGTTTGAAACTAAAGCTTCACCCCTCAGTTTCCAAGGAACATTTATACATGAAAAGGGTACAGAAATGTATACGGTGCGTTTGTTTCCTGATTCATGTCAATGTTTCTTTAGTCTGGGTTTGAAGTGCAGGAGAAAATATTGTAAGCTTCAAAAGTCGACATAGAGCTGTGAAATAGGCTGGTATCAATAAACAACGTGTGATGGTGTGTGAAGTGCTGTGGTACATTTCCCACGAAACACAATGCATACATATTGTGAAGAACAAAGAGGTATTCCATAGCTAGCATTTCTACCACAGAAAGACATTTTAGGAAAAAAAACTAGTACACTTGGTCTTGCCACAAAAGGGCTTAAAAGTGCTCCCCCGCTGCCCTACATAGGCTATCAGACGCTACTTTTGGGTAGTGTACCTCTTGGCGAGAGATCACTGACTGCTAGACATGCCTCTACAATGCATTCAAAGACATTTTGCCCAGTTGACAGAATTTGAGGGGGCACATCACTGGACTGAGAGAAGCAGGATGGTCATTTTGACAAATTGCTAGGCTGTTCTGACCTAGCTGTTAGGAGGTCTTGGGAACATTGGTCCATGAGGGCACGTACACACGGTGAACAGGCTCTGGAGGGCCCAGAAAGACCACCAGTAGAGAGGACCGTTTGATCCATAGACACCATCCAGACACAGGTGACACCTTCATTTCACACCCATGTCTCTGCCCGGATTATTTCCAGGTGCTTACCAGAAGGAAATTTGTTGTCACCATTACGTGTCCTGTCATTGACAGCCAGCGACCATCAACTTCGTTTGCAGTGGTGTCATGAACAAGAAACCTGGACTGCTACAGACTGGAACCATATCATCTTCAGCGACAAATCCAGGTTCTTTTTGGGATCAGGTTCGAGTATGGAGGTGTCGTGATGACCGCTTCTATCCTGTCTTTGTTGTGGAGCTACACGCTGCCCCAACTACTGGTGTGATGATCTAGGGAGCCATCGCAGTTGTGATACGAGGGACACGAACAACTCAGCAATATGTGCAGGACATCCTGGGGCCATGCGTGTTGTCTCTCATGGCAGGGCTTCCAACTGGCATTTTGCAGCAGGATAATGCTCGCCCGTGTAATGTTTCTGACAGATTGGAACACTTCCTTGGCCGGCCCAGTTACCAGATTTATTGGCAATCGAGCATTAAGGGATCAGCTGGGACGCCAGCTTCGGCAGCCTACGAGTGGGGAGGATCTACAGGCCCAGCTGTGGGCAAGTGCGTCGTAGAGTGTGTCCAGCAGTCAACGGTCTCTCACCAAGAGGTATACTACCCAAAAGCAGCCCCTACTCTCTTTTTATGGTGCAGTATGCTCTTTTAAGTCCTCTTGTGGGAAGACCCACTGTCTAATCAGACCGCGCCTGTAATCATTTACAAATCTGCCAGCGACATAACAACATAACTAAGGGTAATGGTTAGGTGAAGGTGGTCCCATTGATATGCTACACTAATTGTTATGTCAATGGAAAATCCCCGTCCTTATAAAGAGACAAGTGTGTGTGTGAGAGAGTGGGAAACTGACAGAAGAGGATGAATCAAGGATGTGTGGATGTGTGAGTGTACTTCAGATCATATGTTGTGTGGGATTGGGTGGCTTCCGCTGAAGTTTGTTCACCAGTGTTACATCCAGTGTTAGTATTTTTGCGAATGTGAGATACATAGAGACGAAGAAAGTTTACATCTCTGCGTGTTAGCATGTGTAATCAACGCCATCTGTATGTGTCTGCATACGCCTTCTGTTGGAGGGCGTGTTTCGCATACGTGCCAGAGTACACAACATGCGAGTGTGTGTGGGTCAAGTTTATATATCCTTATATCACTGTGAGGACCTAAATGTCACCACAAGGACAGAAAAATCTGGGAAATTGCTTGTTTACAAAATCTGATTTAAACTTGATTTAGAAAGCGCCAAAAGCGCCAAAAAATCGATTAGCTGCAGTCATATCGGTGGAAAGTCCCCACAGTGTCAGAAAAACAAATGTCCATGTGACCCTTTTAGAGACACTTTAGCGCCTCTGCCTTCCTCACTAAAGATCCCTCCATATGGTTCCATAATTCTTTGGCTCAACCCAACTGGATTAACAGATTTGCCCACTCATGTCTGCTCAGATGCCCTAGTATGGAAAAAAAAAACACAAAAGTCTAATCGCCATTAAATCCAAGAGCCAACGCTCTGTGTCAGCCATGACAGTAATCAAGATCGGAAAACTCGAAACGTCTGTCATATCAAACAAGTCAGGCTGTTTTGTTTGAGCTGTCTGCCGGCATGATGGAAGGTTGTATTGGTTGGACATTTGCTGAAGTCATGCAAATAAACACCTCTCGCTCAGTGCTTTGACAGATGCCATTGTGAGATACTGGCAAGCCATCACTCACGGCGTCCCTCTAGACAACACGATGGAAGAGCATATAGAATGATTGAGAGTGGGAGCGAGAGAAAAGAGGTGGGTGTGGAGACAATCGGAGCAGGGTCTCAAAGATAATAGGACGTTGCAGCGCTTTAACTGTACAGAGCTGAAAGTCGTGCTCGCATATGCACTCTTTTAAGCGCTTTCTCTCCTCTGGTTCACAGCCGGTGGTAATGGTCGACGTTTACTGCGTGGTTTTTGAATGAAATGCTGGGCACCTCTAAGACTGGGTCAAACTGGAGGTATGTTTGCAAGCAACAACAAAATTTTGCTTTACATGTATCCGGAGATGCAATCTTACCATACAACCAACTGTGGGTTAAGGGCCTTGCTCATGGACCCAACAGTGGTAGCTTGGCAGAAGTGGGATTTGAACCCTGGACCTTCAGGTCCATAGTCCACTACCTTAAACTTTAGCTTTCTGATAATCTATGGCTGAACCATGGTCAGCGCTGTCGCGTCACAGCTCCAGAGACCTGGGTTTGAGTTGCAGCCTGGCCATGGCCGGTGTTGAGTTTGCATGTTCTCCACATCTGCACATGCTTACTATGGGTACAACAGTTCCTGCCCACATTTAAGACATGCATTATGTTAACTGGTGTCTCTAAAGTGTCTAGCGCCTTTCCAGGATCGTGCCGCGTTGGCCCTGTGCCATATACAGTGGCACCTGGAATTCGAACTTAATTGGTTCTAGAAGGCTCAAACTCAAATTTGTTCGAAGTCTGAATACAACCCCATAAGAAGTAACAGAAATAGGATCAGTAAATTCCTGAGCCCCAAATGATTGATTTTTATGCCTATAATCATAGGTACTTAATGATTAAAGCATGAATAAAGCAAATGAATGTAACACAATCACAATCATAGACTGATATAATATACATACAGTATATATAATATAATAAAATAATAGAATATACTTAATATGCCTATGATCGCACCATATCTCTTTTTTTCTTTGGGGTCTTATGGAATTATTGCCACTGACTAGACTGGATTACACACATCGTCTTGGAAGATCATACCATTGAGCGTTTTATTTAGGGTGCCCATGTTCAAAGTTGGAATTTTTGTTCGAATTTGGGAGCAAAAAAAAATCAAACAGACCGTTTGATGTCTGAATTGTTCGAGTGAAAATGTTCCACTGCTAACAGCGGAACAGCAAAATACCTGCGTTTTTACAAAGTGCTATAGCCCATGTGCTGTCAAAACCTAATTGCACCTCATTCCAGTTAATTGCTTGGATAAAGAATATCTGGATAACGATAGCCCAGCTTCCATTATTTCCTATGGGGAAAATCACTATCTGGTTCCTGTATATTTGACTAAAGGCAGTTACTCGTCTGTGGATTGGATGGGGCTTTGCATCTCTCGCTTGCTTTAGTTTAATTGTATCTAATGCCCTGTGAAAGGTCAACAGAGTGAAAAATATCTAATGAAGAACAGTGGAAGAGTGATCAGCTAAACCAACAAATCGAATGGTGGCCAGAGATGTTTGCACAGTGCTCAAAATCTAGGTTTTCAACCCACTTTCAGGCCGGAAACTTGAATATTATTGGAAATCTGTGGGTAGAGCTGTGGCCAAGCTGTGCCTGCAAGCAAGGCAGCCTAAGAATTACTCTGAACTAGAAGCATCCAGCATGGAAGGGTGGGAAAAAAAACTCCAAAGCAAGAACACAAAGACTGTTTACAAGCAACATTTCGAGCCTGTGATTCTGCCAAAGGGGGTGTTACTAAATATTGACTGACAGGATGCCAAATGCAATGTTTCTTTTCTTCCAGCACATTCGATTCAGCAAATAGACGGCAATGGTTTATTGTATGTTACATAATAGCGCAGACTGTGGTGGCTAAGTGGTTAGATTATCAGGAAGCTAAAGTTTCAGGCACTGGCCTATGGACCAGAAAGTCCAGGGATCAAATCCAACCTCTACCAAGCTGCCACTGTTGGGTCCCAGAGCAAGGTCCTTAACCCACAATTGCTTGAACTGTAACAGACAAACTGTAATGTGAATGTAAATGTTACACTGAGGTTTGTTTTCATAAAGCTTGTATGTTTTCATACAGAGAGAGAAATGTGATCTGACCAGGGCTGGCCAAACTTTTGTATACTTTATAAGTTCAGGGAAGAAAAGTCTCCTTGGCTGCCTCAGGCTTTATAGATATGAGAAAAACAAGCGGGATTAGATGTCACAACGGTCTAATACAGCGGTTCAATACCTTTTTTCCTTGGAGTCCCCCGTATGAGTATCTAAGTAAGGCTGCCCGCCATCCCTCACACACAGAACAAACAAATAATGTGATTCATTGCAAATCTTTATTAGCAAAAATTAACAAAGTATAGCTCGTATCCTCTTCCTCGGTTCCTTTTATAGCTTTTTTAGCTGCTTTTGTATTTGTCCTCTTCTTGAATGGAAATATCTTTTTAAGCAATTTTATATACATATTTTTTCCAGTGAGTGTGCTAGTGTATATTTATCCAAACTGTATCATGACAAACAACTCAAAGCAACTCAGAGCAGACAAAGCCTCTATGATGTTTGGTGCCCCCTGAGTGGGGCACAGACCCCAGGTTGGGAACCATTGGGCTAACACAAAAGTGAACGGGCTATAATGGATGGCCATAGCCTTGGGCTTTTTATAATTTATTTTATGATTTTGGCTGCTCTATCTACCTGTACCATTTCAGGGACTTGGATTTGAGACCCTTACCGCTGGGTTGGGCATCAAAAAGGAGAAGAAGCTGGACACTCAGGTCTAGCAATGTGATAACTATGGCAAACATACATAAGAGACCTCAGAGGCCTTATTTAATGTAAATCATTGACCCTTTTTGTAGTTCTAGGTAGTTATTTGGGTAACTACATACACACCTTAGGGCATACTGACTCGAATTTGCTTGCCTCAGGACCTTTGAAGCCAGCCCCCGGCTTGACCCGCTTGAAATCGGGAACTAACTGCTTCCCTCCATATGCATGCGCTCAAGGGTGCCCAATATTGTCTAGCTTTACTTTGATCGATAGGGACAGGAATACCATCCCTCCCACCAGGACAGCGGAGCCAATTATTCTCTTGTGGGCTCTGTGTAAACGGAGGGTAGAGGCACTGGGTTTACACTTAGATTTTTTTAAAGGTTTTAGCTACTCTATCCACCTCTGCTTGTTGCACTGCATTGAAGGCAAAAGCTAATGTTGCCCAGTAAGTAAAAGAAACATGATTTCAGGCACAGAGGCGGGGAGAAAAAAAACCTTCAGACAAATTGCTATGTAGTTTTGCCTCAAAGTCCTCCAAGTAATCCAATTTGGGGAAATGACAAAGAAATTGCTCTTTCCTGTTTTAATTAAGTTTTGGAGGAATAGATTAATTTTCAAATTCACATTCCAAAATTCAGCGAGAACTTTGATCTGTATTTCCATACTGCATTAGGGCAATGAAGCAAACACACACACTCACACGTGTGTTAAGTGATAGAGAACTGAGGGAAAAATTAATCGTTTCCCTACAGTGGTTTGGTGTGTTAACATTTTAACAGCGCTCTGGATTACACCAGTCGTTTCCCCTTGCTAGTCATCTTTACACATCGGTGACACGTATAGAGCTTTCTTCATATACAATAACTATAATAGCACTCGCTGTACGCAAGTCCATTAGTCCAACAGTCAGCCGGCGAACCGACTGTCATCCTGACAGGCCACAATTAATGCCCTGACGAGGCACACCGATTAAATCCCACAGTCAGACTCTCTGAGCCAATCACAGTGAACATACTCAGGTTTAAACAGCAGTAGCATGCTTTAACTCATGGCTTTAGATGAATAGTGTGAGCACTGAGCTGGTGAAAATATCTTATACACACAGTCTGGACCTTACAATTACAGCCTGTTCCATGCTGTGATTCTGACTACATGGCAACCTACACATCAGATCTCACAAGGTGGTTTGTGAACCTTTTAGAATTTTCTACATTTCTGTATAACTACAACCTGACATATCTAAACAAAAATAGGCAAAATCATACCTGGCCATTTATTTGTTAAAGAAAACGATCCAATATTACATATCTCTTGAGTGGCAAAACTCAATTGGCAGGTCATTTCAAGGTAGAATTCGAGTCAGGTGTTTCCATCAATGGGATGACCATCAGTGTGAGTGAATGCCCTGTTTTATTTAAAGAACAGGGATCTGCCAGAATCTGATCTTCCAAACATGTTTGCGCAGGTGTATCAGCAAAGGAGCTTCCTGATGACCTCGAGAGAACAGGTTACTAAAGAGTTTGGACTCCACTGAAATGGAGGAAATTCAACCATTACACCCTAGGAGTGGTCAGCCAACAAAGATCACTGCAAGAGCAAGGCACGTAATAGGCCGCTATGTCACAAAGGAGTCCACTTTAACTTGTAAGCAACTAAAGGCCTCTACAGTGGTGCTTGAAAGTTTGTGAACCCTTTAGAATTTGCTACATTTCTGCATAAATATGACCTAAAACATCATGAGAGTTTCACATAAGTCCTAAAAGTAGATAAAGAGAACCCAGTTAAACAAATGAGACAAACATATTATACTTGGTCACTTATTTATTGAGGAAAATGATCCATATTACATATTAGTGAGTGGCAAAAGTATGTGACCCCTTGCTTCAGTATCTGGTGGGACCCCCCTGTGCAGCAATAACTGCAGCTAAACGTTTCCTGTAGCTGTTGATCAGTCCTGCACACCGGCTTGGAGGAATTTTAGCCCATTCCTCCGTAACAGAACAGCTTCAGCTCTGGGATGTTGGTGGGTTTCCTCACATTAGCTGCTCACTTCAGGTCCTTCCACAACATTTCCATTGGATTAAGGTCAGGACTTTGACTTGGCCATTCCAAAACATGAACTTTATTCTTCTGTAACCATTCTTCGGTAGAAACGGCTTTGTGTTGCTTAGGGTCGCTGTCTTGCTGCATGACCCACCTTCTCTTGAGATTCAGTTCATGGACAGATGTCCTGACATTTTCCTTTAGAATTCTCTGACATAATACAGAATTCATTGTTCCCATCAATGATGACAAGCCGTCCTGGCCCAGATGCAGCAAAACAGGCCCAAACCATGATCCTACCACCACCATGTTTCACAGATGGGATAAGATTCTTGCAGTGTTTTTCCTTTCTCCAAACATACGCTTTTTCTTTTAAACCCAAAAAGTTCTATTTTGGTCTCATCCATCCACAAAACATTCTTCCAGTAGCCCTTCTGGCTCGACCACGTGATCTTTTAGCAAAACTGCAGATGAGCAGCAATGTTCTTTTTGGAGAGCAGTGGGCTTTCTCCTTGCAACCCTGCCATTCACACCATTGTTGTTCAGTGTTTCTTCTGATGGTGGGGACTCATGAACATTAACATTAGCCAATGTCAGAGAGGCCTTCAGTTGCTTAGAAGTTACCCTGGGCTCCTTGTGACCTCACCAAATATTACTCCTTGCTTTTGGAGTTATTTTTGTTGGGCGACCACTCCTGGGGAGGGTAACAATGGTCTGGAATTTCCTCCATTTGTTACACAATCTGTCTGACTGTGGATTGGTGGAGTCCAAACTCTTTAGAGATGTTTTGTAACCTTTTCCAGCCTGATAAGCATCAACAGCTCTTTCTCTGAGCTCCTCAGAAATCTCCTTTGTTCGTACCATGATACACTTCCACAAACATGTGTTGTGAAGAGCAGACTTTGATAGATCCCTGTTCTTTAAATAAAACAGGGTGCCCACTCACACCTGATTGGCATCCCATTGACTGAAAACACCTGCCTCTAATTTCACCTTCAAATTAACTGCTAATCCTAGAGGGTCACATACTTTTGCCACTCACTAATATCTAATATTGGATCATTTTCCTCAATAAATAAATGACCAAGTATAATATTTGTGTCTCATTTGTGTAACTGGGTTCTCTTTATCTACTTTTAGGACTTGTGTGAAAATCTGATGATGTTTTAGGTCATATTTATGCAGAAATGTAGAAAATTCTAAGCGGTTCACAAACTTTCAAGCACCACTGTATAATGAACAACAATGACTTGAATGGTAGGGTTGCATGAGTCACATGGACAACCTAGAAGTCTATAGGAAAAACATTTTGCGGATGGTAGAAATGAGAAGTGTTGCATCTTGAGAGAGAAACACTGCATTCCAGCATAGGAAGCTTTTACTTATATGAAACATGGTGCTGGTAGTATCATGGTTTGGGCCTGTTTTGCAGCACCTGGGCCAGGACGGCTTGCCTTCTGGAATGTCAGAGGAAACATCAACGGAAACCCACACACAGACCCCTGGATGTTCCATGTTCAGATACATGTATATTCTGACTGTAGTTGTTCCAGGGGTCTCTGGAGGCACCTTGTTGGTATTTTGGTCACCTGGAGCCAAGCATGTGACACAACAAACGCTGGGCTTTTTAGCACGTGTTAACGCTAGATGAAACGTTGCAGGTTCGACTCGTTTAAACACAAAATACTGCCAAGGAATCCCGAGTCATAAGCGTGTGGGTGCCATGGAAATGCAAGGTCAAAAACCTCACCGATTCAGCTACATCCACTTCCAAACTGCGGTGCAAATTGAATTTCTTTTAGGTCAAACTTTGCGCTCTGCGTTTAACGTGTATCCAGTCCCGTTGCCGCGGTAACCGGGCATGCGATGACTAGTACGCAGCCAGGATGGACTAAACACTGGATTAATGAATGGACTGTGATTAATGCGAAGGCACCGTTCAGTCACAGTTCTGAACTGAATGTCCTTAAGACAACAGGACATGCCGCCTCCTCTGTTTCTCTAGACCGAGTTACTAGATCACGCTAAACTTTGATGCCATTAGTAGGCCCCAAATGGATGTTGACTGGACACTACCATAGTCAAATAGTCTTTTTAAGCTATTGTAATGTAAATATAAAGGTTATTTTCACAAGAACACTGCATGCAAACGAAACATAAACGTGTCCGAGATCATTAAAAACTAGAGTGGAACGCTACCATCTACAAAATCCACAATAAATCAACTATAATTCACACTTAAGACGATGGTAATGATAGTCCCGATACTTTTGTTTGACGGAAGCCAATAATGCACCAATAGATAATATTACGAACAACACGGAAGATCAGCCGGTTGACAAGAGATTCAACGAGCAAATGTGAACCAGTTTATATAGTTATAGGTGAGAGAGAATATACATTTAGTGGGGGGACAAACAAAGGAGTACTACTTACAACAGGACAGGCATGTAGACTTAGCAACGGAATTTACAGCTTGGTACAAACAAGTGGCGGAAAGTCTCTAAACACATCAACCGAGTTAGAAGAGTCCCTAGTCCAAACGGGAGCTACTGAGCACACTAATGACGAACTTTCACGCTTAATCTTTAACTCCTGCCTTTGCTCGTGGATCCGCAGCTTTGATTGGCTCTTGAGGTGACCAGAGATTTTTATTTCCTCTTATAATTTATACCTATATAGATGGATCTAGCGCAGTGCTTACCTGTACAAATAACCGAAACAATAAAGAAAACCCCCGCACTTCTAAGGCTTATTTTTCTATATCGCTTTCAAACTGATCGGGCAGATTCGCTTAAAATATTCATCCCGACAGAATTCCTTATTTATGACTCGCGTATCGCCATCACCTTGCCGAACCCACGCAGACGCGAGAGCGTAAGCTGCTTATCAGCCCGCGAAGAAACCCAGCCGTTTCCTCCAGCTAACCGCGCTGCCGCTCTCAAATCTGCGAAATGAGAAAGTGAATGAGATGGGATTACACTGCTAATGCGAGCAGATGAGAGAAGGTTGAGCACAACCTTCCACTTGAAAAGGATTAGACCGGTCAGGGCGCCTCCTTATCCCAAACAGCGTCATCAGGCCTTTGACGTGAACCAGAGACGCGGGCCGCATTAAGGAAGGAAATTCAAATAAATAGCAGATAATAATGGTTGCCTGTTTACTAGGCTTAGAGAATGGTGAGGACATGAAGGACCATATTATTGATGTCTATAAAAAAATCAGCCAACAAATGGCTTCGAAAACCATTATGAGGGTCAGAGATGTACAACAAAAAACCCTGCTGGTCTTAATTCCTACTCTATAAAATGTCATATCTGTGCGTTCTTTAAAACAGGGAGTTGACCGAAATGGACCTTACCATAGTCACGTAGTAGTTTAGAGACTCACACATAGTGTTTTATGTTAAACATTTATATTAGCTAGATCTGCATTTCCTTGGGGAACAAGGCGACGTGTCCCAGTACTTTTGGACACACTTTGGTTTGCGTTCCAATACCTTGTGCATGAGTGTATGGTGTGTGAGTGATTGTGTTGCACATGATGTAACATTAGGCCATTGAGTCTCACAGATCCTGCAATGACATCATTGATTTTGGGTGAAATTTGAATTTTTGCCCGTTGAAATTTGAATCTGAACATTCCGTCAATGCATTTCTATGGGAGATTTGCTATTAAACATGGCAAATCAGATCGACTCCACACAGTGCGACAATCTTCGCAACGACGTTTCAACCACGCCTGTACGTTAAGCGGTCCGGCCTGTATTAATCGCAGAAATGTGTGGAAGAAGAAGAAAATAGATAACCATAGAACACTGCTTGAAAACACAATATGAAAACATTTAGTACTTCAGTACTGCACATAACACATAACTTATCTTTGTATTTTTATAAACACCCTTCAAGACCGCGATTCTCTTTTCTGTCAGCAGGTGTCGCCTGCACTAGTTTTCTGTCATTCCGACATGAATAACATATAAAACAGATTTTTATATCCTATTATAATTCTTAAGATCTCGGCCATTAACGCGAACGTGGGTCGGATTGCAATTCATCAGATCCGTGCTCATTCAGATTTAAGCACCACCCCCACACACCTCACCACTATTCGCATTTGGGTTGCCATATATTGTGGATCCTTGAAATTCATTCCTTAATCAGTCTGCTTGTTACACAAGGCTACAGCAAGCATATAATAAAGTTGATATCGCATGATATTGATATTTTATCATCACACAGCCCAGCTCTATATACTCTGCCCTTACATCCTGACGAACCGGCTTCCCATCTTGCCTTTCTATAAAGGAGGATAATAATTAATCTGCAGGGTATGTCATGTAGCTCCTATCAAGATATTTGCTCACTAGCACACAGCCATGAAGACAGATGGAATTAGGAAGGATACTGTTCAGGGATACAGTGGATAAATATATGACAAACTAAAAAACAGTTCGAATATAAAATATATACATTCTCACACAACCACAAGCAGGTGTGTTTGTAATAAATAGTTATTGGGGTATAAATTGTAGGCTATACTGTCCTCGTTTTGCAATAGGTTTATCGAGTGTTAATCAACTTCTCAAATGAAATGAAATGAACTTGCGCAAAACTTGGCTCCTGGCTTAAAGAAGCTCACGATCACTTTACCTCGTTTATCTTGCACTTTGATCGTAATCTCCACTACAGGCTCGGTCTCCCTATCCAGGCTTCTGGAGATCACCAACTCCCCGCTCTCTCGGCTCACCGTGACCGGAGAGTTTTCCGATTCGGGGTAAAGCAGCTCAAAGGTGGCAGACTGAAATCTGACCGGACTCAGGTTCATGATCACTGAGCCGATGGCCGCGTCTTCGGACACGCTCACAGCCACGGGATCGCTGGGCTCCAGCGCGGAGCGAGAGCGCCTCGAGAGTCGGGGGGACGCGGGGACGGGGGCCGGCCACTGCCGAGGGCTGATCTCCATCTCCATGTGCCGTCCGGTGCGCGAAGGCCATCCACGGTCTCGCGCAAACACGCTAAACTTTATCGGAGACGCGAGCCCGAGGATGGAGTCCACCAGCAGCACGTCGCCCGTTTTGGGCACCACGTAGAAGCTCCCGTTTCTGGGCAGCGCGTAGTAGATGAGCTCGGCGTTCTTGCCGCTGTCCGTGTCCTCGGCGCTTACTTTGTAAACCACCGACCTGAGCGCGGTGGCATCGTCCAGAGTAATTCTGACATCCGCGTGCCGAAACGCAGGGTCGTGGTCGTTCGTGTCGAGTACATCCACCCGGACGGACGCCACCACACGCTCGGTAGAAGCGCAGCTCGCGCAGCACAGACCCACGCCGAGCTGGTACTCGGAGCGCTCCTCTCGGTCCAGCACGCTGGCCGTTTTGAGCAGGACGTGTCCGCGTCGGTGGTGCGCAAAAACCCGAAAATTGTCACTCCCGTCTCCGAGAAGCTTCAGGTACGCGGCCGAACCCGAGCACCAGCGCTGCGCGTCGACGCGCCTCGCCGGGATGCTCAGCCCGTTCACCCGCGAACCCGCCGGAGAGTTTTCAAACACGTGGCCGTGGAAAAACGGCGTCCGCTCGTCCGTCTTATTTCCAAACACTGAAGTCACGAAATAGGATAGCAGCACCGTCCAGATCATGGTTTTCGTCTTTATTTCGGGTCGCGCCGCGCTCTCTCTGCGGGCTCACCAGACAGCATTTAAACGGCGGCACATTGCAAAGGAAATGCTATTCTTACAAGACCCCCATCCACCGAGACGCCGCTGAGTCCGTCCTGGCAGTATCCGTTTGGGCGCACCGTGCATTTCACTCCCAGCGTCTAACTTTTGGTCTCTGTCCGTGGCGCTCCGGCGGCGGCGCTCTGCCTCGCAGCGTCTGAGTTAAAGCGCGCTGAGTTTACAGACAGCAGCACTCCCATACCGGACAGCGACTCGCGCGGAGGGGGCGTGGCTACCGACAGACGCGGGGAATCCTCAGGGCACAGCCGGTTCACTCAGTTTACCCTGCTAAACAATCCAGACCGACAGCCAATACGTCTCCTTGCACCTGCATCTCATGGACCTATCTGCCTCTGCTAGATTTATCTCTAGGTGATAGATGTGCCTTGAAGTGTTAGATCTGCCTGCACCTGATAGACCTACCTTGATCTGCTAGATTTCATAGATTTATCTGCATCTAACAAATCTAGCAGAAGGTGACAGATCTACCTTGATTTGTTCGATATAGCTTCTTTAGAGACGTCTACCTGCACCTGATAGATCTACCTGAATGTCAAAGATCTACTTTGAGAGAAGCATCTCACGGATCTACTTGCACCTGATAGATCTATCTTGATCTGTTATGTCTCCTTGCACCTGCTACATGTACTTTGGTTGGTTATATCAATGTGCAGCTGTTATGTTTACCTTGATCTCTTAGATCTACTTGCATCTGCTACATGTACCTTGATTGGTTAGGTTTGCTTACAACTCTTAGATCTACCTTGATAGTACCTGCATCTCATAAATACTTGCACCTGATAAACCCACATTGGTCTGCTAGATCTACTTGCACCTGTTACATGTACCTTGATCGGTTAGATCTACTTACACCTGGTAGATCTACCATGATAAAAGTACCTGCATCACATAGATCTACTTGCAGCTGATAAATCTACCTTGATCTGTTAGATTGACATGCACCTGCTTTATGTATTTTGAGCTTTCAGCTCAACATGCACCTGATAGATCTACCTTTATCTGTTAGATCTACTTCCATGTTCTACATGCCCATTTATCGATTAGGCCTACCTGCACCGGGTAGATCTACTACGATAGAAGTACCTGCATCGCAAAGATGTACTTGCACCTGATAGATCTACCTTTATCTGTTAGATCTACTTCCATCTTCTACATGTCCATGTATCGATTAGGCCTACCTGCACCGGGTAGATCTACTACGATGTACCTGCATCGTAAAGATGTACTTGCACCTGATAGATCTACCTTGATCTGTTAGAGCTACTTGCATCTGCTACATATACCTTGATTGGTTAGGTCGAACTGCAATTGGTAGATCTACTATGACAGAAGTACCTGCATCGCATAGATATACTTGCATCTGACAGATCTACCTTGATCTGTTAGATCTACTTTGATCTGTCAGGTGACATGCACCTGATAAATCTACCTTGATCTGTTAGATCTATTTTGACCTGGTAGATCTACCTTGATCTGTTAGATCTACTTCCATCTTCTACATGTCCATTTATCGATTAGGCCTACCTGCACCGGGTAGATCTACTACGATAGAAGTACCTGCATCGTAAAGATGTACTTGCACCTGATAGATCTACCTTGATCTGTTAGATTGACATGCACCTAATAAATCTGCCTTGATCTGTTAGAGCTACTTGCATCTGCTACATATACCTTGATTGGTTAGGTCGAACTGCAATTGGTAGATCTACTATGACAGAAGTACCTGCATCGCATAGATCTACTTGCATCTGACAGATGTACCTTGATCTGTTAGATCTACTTTGATCTGTCAGGTGACATGCACCTGATAAATCTACCTTGATCTGTTAGATCTATTTTGACCTGGTAGATCTACTTTGATCTGTTAGATCTACTTGCACCTGCTACATGTACTTTCATTGATGACATCTACCCACACCTGTTAGGCCTACTTGGATCTGTTAGATCTATGTTCCCCTGATGGTTCTACCTGGATCAGAGTGCTTTACTTAGGTCTGATGGATCTACCTGGATCTGATAGATCTACTTGCCTCCGACAGCATATTTCTGGAAATATTGATAGTTTTTGATATGCTTTGCCATGTATAAAAGTTTGGATGCCTTTTCCAGATGATCGGCTGGTGTTTTCCTCTCTTTCTACTTTTCAAGACAGCTAAACATTTAGCTAAAAAAAATCTAACTGAGTGTTATTTTAATTGCATTGAACATGTGCAAATCGTATTTTGACAAACTCAGAGCACCTCAGAGCAGACAAAACCTCGCACACCCCCTGTGACATTTGGCACACCCTTTGAGGGGGGCACGGACCCCAGGTTGGGAACCATGTCCGTACACGCCAGAATACAGAAGAAAATAAAGGAAATGGGTCTGTCTTTGCTCTGAATGTCTACTCTTGCCTCAACCCACATTTTCTTTGGGTGCATTTCGATAATTGCTTCCTAGGTTACAGGCTGAAGGCTGTAGGAGTGAGAAATGAGGGAGGCATTAATTAGAGTACCAGAACGCACCCTCTGTTTGATCTATCACAGTAAGACCTATTAGTATGAGCACACAAGAGCAGGGCTCTGACAACACTATTGATGGCCATGACCACTGACATCAATGTATGGACCACAAACGTTGTAGTTTTGTCTCTAATGGCACACTGCTGTGTGTACTATAATAACGCCATACAATATAAACCTGAATATGCTGGGTGTTGATTATGTTATACAGCAGTAACTGCAGAGTATTTGAGTTGAACAAACTTTGTAAGAAGTTCCAGTACAGGTTTTTTGTCTCTGTAATTGGCAACACCATTTCTGCTTAGCACATTTAATAACATGCTGTTTAATAATGATGGCCGTGACCAACGATTTCAACAACTGACCATTCCATTTTCCAGCGGCGTTCCAATGGTACACCAGTCAGAAAACATAAAATACATTAAGAAGTGCTCATACAAGGCGTACCAAAATACTGTAATAGGTTTGGGCCAATAAGTGTAGACTGTGTTTAAACCCAGCAGCACTGCTGCACCTGATGCATTCTGAGAATGTTACTTTAATTAGTTTCCACTTGAGGATTTGTTTCTATTTGTGGTGGAAAACTGACCGGGGAGAAACAAGCATAGTACGGAGCACTGCATCTTCGGAACGTGGCAAACGGCAGAAAGAAGCAGAGGAAAAAAAGACAAACAAAACAACGCTACAGTTTCTAATTCCATAAATGTGTGTGTGAGAGAGAGTGGGGTAAGGAGGGGCTGAGTGAGCCAGTGAGAAAATATTTTTTTAGTTAATAGTGGTACAATAAACAAGCATTTTGTTTTCTATATAATATTCAGGCATACAGTACTGGGCAAAAGTCTTAGGCCACCAATAGAAACAGATATACCATTGTTTTAGCAATAGTATAATGACCAAACCGTTATTTCTCTCAGTCTCTTTATTAGAATACAGGAAAATACACGAAAAATGTATTCAGTATTAAAAAGTGTGTCCTCCCCTTACACGAGCAATAACAGAATCTGGAAGCTTCATGAGGATCCCAAGTTGGCCCTTCTACAGTCCGAAGAAGCTTGATCAGGAATGCTTTTTGGAAGGGCAGCAGCCGAGAAACCACTTTTTCGTAAGCTGGACAAGGTGAAATGGCTAAACTATCCTAAAGCTCACAAAGAGTGGAATGAAGATCAGTGGAAAAGATCGTCATCAGTGTGTTGGATATGGCCATAATACCATTGCTAAAACACCAAATCGAACGGTGGTCTAAAACTTTGGAACAGTGCTCTATAGAAATGTCTCCATTTAAATGTAAAGCCATTTCAGTGGTCACTTTATTCTCATATATTATATATTGACAGATCAGGTTTAATGCAGGAGAACGAAAAAGAATCAACTGATAAGATGTTGAGGAGACGCTGATGCTGTACACAAGAAAAATCAACAGGTAAATCAGGCCACAAATAAAATAATACTAAAGTTAAGATATTAAGTGAATATATTCTAAAATAATACTTGCCTGCACAGCACGTGTTAGTGTACCCGGGACCGAGTGTGAAAAGTTTTGTGGCTGTAGATCAAAAACTGACTGAATCACACTCAGAGCCTTGCCAGGGACCTGTGTGGCCTGCCCGGGACCTCATGGGCATCATATCTCAGCTTGGGGTGTACCCAGGGACGAGCATGCCAAATTTCATGACTATAGGTTGAACACTGACTGAATTACAGTCAATGCCATGTCTGAGAACTGCTTGCCTTGCCAGGGACCTTACTGGCCCCGATGGGCCCCAAATGCGTTGAATGAAGGGTCTTGGTTTGCCCAGGATTGAGCAGGTCGAATTGTGTGTCTATAGGTCCAAAACTGTCTGAATTACTTTCAATGCCCTGCTAGGGACCTCAGGCGGCCCCGATTGCATCAGATTATGGGTCTCTGTGTACCCGGGACACAGCGTGTCAAATTCTGTACATAAAAATTTAACGCAAACTAAACTTATTTTCTTAGTGCGCCTCCTTGTGTTGTATTTGGGTAATACCGAGATCGATCTGGAACGCTTGCTCGACTTGCATTTACGCCGTATATATCAGTGTTGTGAAAAGTCAGCAGAAGCCATCCCGAAATCACAGCGGATGCCCTTTTTAGTCAGGGTTGAGTAACAGAGTTGGCACACAAGCAGAGCGACCTTTAGCTCTTTAAAAAGCCAGTCCAAAAAAACAGATTAAGAGCCTAAGACAAAAACTGCACAAGTGGTGGACGGAACGGTCCCTGATTATCTTAACTGACACATTTTCCATAACAAAATTGAACAGAAATATAATTAACAGCAGACTTTCTTTAAAAAAAGGATGAAAAAGCCTGCTTGCCAACTGTCGCCCAACTTTGCAACACGTTTTCCTTGCACCCTAATAAAATATAAATAATCACAGTTCAAATCATTTGAACGGCTACTTTCTGGCTCATTATCCTTGGCTAACTGTGACATTCAATAACCGTTTGTTCTCTTTCCGTGAGAAGCTCTTAAAACGATATATTAAACCGTGTGATCGTTTTACGCGTTCGCCCTTGGCTTTCGACACTTTTTTTTTTTTTTTTTAAACAATAACAATTTGGCTTCGAGACATAAAACCTAATGATGGCGTCTGTCATATTTGCATACGAGAAGTGGGGAGGGGGCTATTGCTTCTGCGTGAGGTGCCTGTTACAGTGCGTAATTAGAAGGTCTAATAGTCGAGCCCATCATCAGGGCCTTTCGCATGAAGCATCGAGTGCTTGCTTTTAATGAGGCTTGTCGACTTGCACCGTTATCCACCCCCATACCCCCCCATCTCTTCCACACAACCCAGCCTGGACGCTCCAGTGTGTTCGATGGGCATAACCACAAAATAAGCACACTCATTATATTCACACCGAAATACGTTTCCCCTAGGCATCCTTTGTGATGAAAGTTTCTTCCCAAAGGATCAGCACCACTGTATATAACACTTAAACATCTGCAAAAGTCAACCAAAAGGTGGCAGAAGGGTCAGGAAACGACTTCTTCCTGTGTGGCACCACAATAAAGCGCCGTTAAGGACGTTGACTGAACATTACCACAGCCACATACAGTGGTGCTTGAAAGTTTGTGAGCCCGTTAGAATTTTCTACATTTCAGCATAAATATGACCTAAAACATCATCAGATCTTCACACAAGTCCTAAAAGTAGATAAATAGAACCCAGTTACACAAATGAGACAAAAATATTATACTTGGTCATACAGAAAATTCTACATTCACCACTGTAGTAGTTCAAATACTTTGCATGTAGTGTTTTATTTTAAACAATAACATTCATTAAAACACAATATGAAACAGTGCAGTACTGTACTTAAGTCTTCTATTTTTGTCTTTTGTAAAACTTCAGACACATATCGAAAACAAAAATGAAGGTGCTCAACTGAATAAAGTTTATTTTGTTTTGAATTTTTAAACAACAAAAGTGCATTAGTTTTAATTGTTTTATTCAGAAATAAATAAGGACCAGTTATTTACTATATGGTGAAGCTACAATAGAGCATTTTGTTTACAATTTGAAACCTTTGCTTCTAGTAATTTAATTTCATGGGACTTTTTTTGTTTAAAAACATATACCAGAAAATGTGAATTGTTTTGCCTTGTTTGCACTTCAGAAAGAAGAAAAATAGTAAGAAAATCGAATCGTGAACAGAGCGCATCATTACAGGCTTTACATACAGTGGGGCAAAAAAGTATTTGGTCAGCTACTGATTGTGCAAGTTCTCCTACTTAGAAAGATGAGAGAGGTCTGTCATTTTCATCATAGCTACACTTCAGCTATGAGAGACAAAATGAGGAAAAAAAATCCAGGAAATCACATTGTAGGATTTTTAAAGAATTTAATTGTAAATCATGGTGGAAAATAAGTATTTGGTCACCCACAAACAGCTCTAACACTAGCTCTCACGGACCTGTAACTTCTTTAAGAAGCTCTTCTGTCCTCCACTTGTTACCTGTATTAATGGCACCTGTTTGACCTCGTTATCTGCATAAAAGACACCTGTCCACAGCCTCAAACAGTCAGACTCCAAACTCAACCACGGCCAAGACCAAAGAGCTGTTGATGCCAGATTTTTACAGAGTGATCAAATTCCAATGGCAACCCAAGTCCAAGAATCACAGGCCAGCTCCAAATTTTCCACAGGTCACTTCAACTAGGTTATTACACAAGACTTGTTGATGGTGCGAAACAGCATGAAAACTCCAAAGCAATGCGCCATTGGCAGACAGAGAGAGAGAGAGCGAGATCTCCAAGGTCATGGTGAGACACCCATATGCTTTGTTATGGCTTGGATTGACACCACGCAGCCACTATTCACAGTTATACATTTAGCAGAAGTGGGTTTTTTTGTTTGTTTTTTTAATCCACAGCAACTCGCATTTGAACTGAGCAACTCAGGGTTATAGGCTTTGCTCAAGGGTAGCGTCAAGATTTGTATTCAGGAGCCTCTGATCGTTATTTCACAGTCTTAAGCACTGAGCCACCCCCTGGTCTCTTGAAGCGTGCAGACCTTTATTCACCATTGAAGTGGAAAGAGGAGGCAGCAGAGAGGGTGGGGGGTTAGGGTTCCTTCGGTGTTTAGATTCCAACAGAGAATAGCTTGGAGTAAGAGGAGGATCTGTAGTACTTAGGGTAAACACTATAGTTAAAGGATTCAGTGGTCTCGTTGGGTACTGTGTGAATTCTCGTCCTGTTTTACCCTTTCGAATTGAAGGTTTGGTACCAAATGAGTACCAGAAAGTATTTCAGTATGTAATTCCCATGTTTGTAGGGGAAAGGAAGTAATAAGATTTGCATAGTCCCACAGAGAATCTTGTTGTGGCCTGACGGGGGTCAAGTGGTTGTGGAGGAAAGTCCATGCCAATCGCAAACTTGATCTTCTTTGGTCTTCGAGTAGTCATGACCAAACTTTAAGCTATGTTGTGGGTCACTGTCCTGCTCCAGTATCAATCCATCCCCACTCCAATGGGTCATGGGACTATCCTGGACGACTGAACAAATTCGCTCTTGATCCCGTCTCTCGTACTCCTCAGAGCCTTCATTTTTCCTTCATTTCTCAGACGGACATGGTCTTCAGGCTAATCCAGTCTTAACGAATACGTCCCTGGGGAGATGAAGAAAAAGCCCTTCCCATGCCTTCCTTTAGCAAACACAGTTAAAGGATTTAGATCTAGGCTTTTAGCCACCTACCCTTTTCCACCATCCTGACAAACCGGCATTATTACTAGATCCACGGGGCGAACGTGGAATAAATCAGTTTCCTCTCCGTTGGCTTTTTGTGCAGCAGCAGCGCGGCAATGCTTGGTTATAGTTACACTATAAACGTCTCGGAGAAATGCCCATCGAGCTGTGCACCACACTCGGAGACCAATCCCTAAAACTCGCTAATGAGCGCTTCCACCAGTCATTTTGTGGATATCATGTGATGTATGTATTAAACCGCTACGTCGGTTTATACAACGCCCTCGCTTTCTTTTTCCCCAATTTCCAGGTTGTCCGCAGAACTATTTAATCACCACCTAGTTTGAGACGAACAAAGCCAACGATTAGTTTCCATGGCAAAACGAATAAATAATAGTCAACGAGTCACTGCATTGAGCGCACGTTAAGAAATCGTAGCGTTCACGCAGAATGGAAATGAAATATTTTCCACTTTGACAGAGCCAGTGTGTATTCAAACTCCGCTTTATGGGTATTCAATTCACTTACTTCTTGCACAAAGGCCATTATGCAACGCAGCCTCATTTGAGTAATTACTTGTCTCATGAAGCATCTAGTACTACATTTTTTTTTAAAGCATCAAACCATGGATTTACTTCTTTGACAACTCTATTCATCAGTCTCGCAAAACAGGTCACGGCCATATGCAAAACAGCCATAATTCAATTCTCGAGGAGCTCCCGTATAGTGACAGATGATGAGCAGGTGTTCCATTATTGCGGATGCAAATTTTTGATTCGTGTCGCATTCCACTGCCCAATTGTATCGCACAGATTACTGGACGTGTGTGGTGTAATGTAATGGACTACTGTAATGTAAATATAAGGGTATTCTCAGGAGAAAACTGCATGCAAACTGTACATAACTGTGTCACATATCCCGCTGAAAACACGAGTGATATGCTAGCATTCACAATAATTATATAAACTAATCTACTGTTAGCACCCTGTGATAAAGCTACACTTAAGAGCATGGTATGATGGAACTGATACTTTGTTTGACGTACGCCAAAAACGCACTGATAGACAGCATTACGAACAATACGGAAGATCAGTAAAATGAAACAGAGGCTCAATGAGAGAATGTGAACCAGTTTATATAGTTATAGGTTCGAGAATGTACACGTACAAACATGGGGGACAGACAAATGGGTACTACCTACAATAGGACAGGCACATACACTTACGCAATTTAAAGCTTAGGAGGAATAATTAGTGGACAGCCATCCAAACACGAGTAACTTGAACCAAAAAAGTCTCTAAACACATCAACCGATTCCAAACATGAGCTAACAAGCAAGCAAGTCGAGTGAATTACCGACTTCTGCCCTTAAACTCCCGCCTCTGCTCGTGGATCTGCAGGACTGATTAGCCAATTACAGCTGCAACATTCAAAATTCAAATTCAGATTTTTATTCTCTATTATAATCTATATTATAATTGTTAGTGAACAGGCATTGTATGTTAAAATCACTTAATAATTTAAAAATGAATAATATTTAAACATTTGAACTATTACCCTAGGGGTTTACAGAAAACTCTGCAGTACATGGCCATTACTAAGAGATGCATACGTTCATAGCCAAACACAAGCAGTTTATTGAGCCCGGGAGCCTCCAGCAGTTCAGCCCTGAAGTCACAGAGAAGATCACAGAATGTTTCGAAGGGCATAATACACACAATCAACCGAAATCCTCCAAACTGCCTCTAGAAACAACTTTACCACAAAGGCCTGTTTGTCAAGAAGCTTCCATTGCTGAACCGCCACGCTCTTTAAAAAGAAAACTTCGATTGGAATCTGGAGCTGAAAGAAAAAAAAAATGTTTCTAATGCGATAAATCATGCTTCAGCACCTTGCCTCTTTCAGCTTGACAATGCCCCGGTGCACAAAGGGATTTTCATAACGAACCGATTTGCCAAGTTTAGTGTGGAAGGCCTTGACCACCAACATATCTCAACCTATTCACACCTGAAAGTTCAGATTCCAATCAAAGAAACGGTATAATCATACATGCTTATGCAAGCACCATAATGGACCAATGGCAAGCCTGGGTATTTCCAGCCAGTCGCTAAGACGTCTTCTTTAAGGGTAGTTATACCTCTATATTGAAAACCCATTACCGATGGATGTGATGATGCAGAGATGAAAGTTCACTCCTACAGCATGTGCCCATGTTTTTCATCAGTAACCCCTGACCACCGCTTGCTCGTGCTCAACAAAATGCTTTTTAAAGATCGTACATGTCGTTTAGACTGAATCAATTACGTGACTCATCTGCGAGAAAGTTCAATAATTGGTGCCTTAAAATATACTGACAGAAAACACATGCATGTGTATTCCATGTGTACTGAACTGCTAGATCAGCAATTAAGCCTTAATAGCCTTCAACCTCATAGCTGCAAAGAGTCAACTCAGAACTCTACAGGTATGCACTGTTTAATGAGCGGTTTAGGGTCTGTGAAACGGGTCGTTGACCCAAATGGACGTCGACCAGACATTACCATGGTCACAGTCTTTTTATACTACTGGAATGTAAATATAAAGGGTACTTTCACAAGAAAACTGTGTGAAACTGCATTTTCCTATCTTTTTGCATGTTTGTCACACTTAAGTGTTTCGGAACATCAAACCAATTTCAATATTAGTCAAAGACAACACAAATAAACACACAATGCAGTGTTTAAATGAAGGTGTTTATTATTAAGGGAGAAAAATATCCAAACCTGCATGGCCCTGTGTGAGAAAGTGATTGCCCCTAAGCCTAATAACTGGTTGGGCCGCCCTTAGCAGCAACAACTGCAACCAAGGCTTTGTGATAACCTGCAGTGAGTCTTTTACAGCGTTGTGGAGGAATTTTGGCCACTCATCTTTGCAGAATTGTTGTAATTCAGCCACATTGGAGGGTTTTAAGGTCATGCCACAGCATCTCAATAGGATTCAGGTTAGGACTTTGACTAGGCCACTCCAAAGTCTTCATTTTGTTTTTCTTCAGCCATTCAGAGGTGGACTTGCTGGTGTGTTTTGGATCATTGTCCTGCTGCAGAACCCAAGTCCGTTTCAGCTTGAGGTCACGAACAGATGGCCGGACATTCTCCTTCAGGATTTTTTGGTAGCAGCAGAATTCATAGTTCCATTTATCACAGCAAGTCTTCCAGGTCCCTGAAGCAGCAGAACAGCCCCAGACCATCACACCACCCACCACCATATGTTACTGCTGCTATAATGTTCTTTTTCTGAAATGCTGTGTTACTTTTACACCAGATGTAATGGGACACACACCTTCCAAAGAGTTCAACTTTTACCTCGTCAGTCCACAGAATGTTTTCCCAAAAGTCTTGGGGATCATCAAGATGTGTTCTGGAAAAATTGAGACGAGCTTTAATTTTTTTTTTGCTCAGCAGTGGTTTTTTTCTTGGAACTCGGCCATGCAGGCCATTTTTGCCCAGTCTGTGGAGGCATGAACACTGAGCTTAACTGAGACAAGTGAGGCCTGCAGTTCTTTGGATGTTGTTGTGGGGTCTTTTGTGTCCTCTTGGATGAGTCGCTGCGCTCTTGGGGTAATTTTGGTCGGCCAACCACTCCTGGGAAGGTTCACCACTGTTCCATGTCTTCACCATTTGTGGATAATGGCTCTCACTGTGGTTCGCTGGAGTCCCAAAGCTTTAGAAACGGCTTTATAACCCTTTCCAGACTGATAGATCTCAATTACTTCCTTTCTCAATTGTTCCTGAATTTCTTTGGATTTCGGCATGACGTGTAGCTTTTAAGGATCTTTTGGTGTACTTCACTTTGTCAGGCAGGTCCTATTTAAGTGATGTCCTGATTGAGAACAGGTGTGGCAATAATGAGGCCTGGGTGTGGCTAGAGACAGTGAACTCAGGTTGATAAACCATAGTTATGTTTCAAACAAGGGGGGACAATCACTTTTCCACACAGGGCCATGTAGGTTTGGATTTTTTTCTCCCTTAATAATAAACACCTTCATTTAAAAACTGCATTTTGTGTTTACTTGTGTTGTCTTTGACTAATATTTAAATTGGTTTGATGTTCCAAAACACTTAAGAAAGAAAAAAAAATGGAAACCAAGAAGGGACAAGCACAATAAGCAACTGGACTTTAGAACTAAGCTGCAACAACCTGCAATATTTGTAAGCGACTTCATGGAAAAATAAGCCCAACTGGCTTAGAACAAGGACACCTGGGAACCGTGACACAAATGATGTACTTCTGCTCTTGAACTCCCACCTCTGCATTGTTGGGGAGACCGGCTCTTTATTGCCACAACATTCCCTAATATAATTTATTACAACTGTTAAGACCTTGGTCATTATATGGTCGCCAAATGGCGCTTACCTGTACAGTTCAAATTTTCACTTTAACTTTTTAGTTTACTTTCACAAACACTGAATCCAAATCTAAATCTAGAACTGGCAGTAGATTGGAATCAAAGCCTTTATATGACACTTAACAAGACATTCTAACAGGTTTTTACCTTCTCAACAAGTCAGTTCATCCCCTTTCTGCCCTGCCATCCTAAAACAAAGTACATGAAGAATTGATTTGCCAACTTGGCCTGAAAACTTAGCAGACACTCCAAAAACTGGATGGCTATCAGTGTGCCAGGGCTTACTGTCCAACATTGTCCAAAGACTAAAGGTGGATGGAGCAGCATGAGGGCCAATCCTATTCGAATACCCATGTTTGTGGCTGTATATACACAATGTGCAGTTAGAGTTAGGACAAGTATTGATTGTGGATCATGTGAATACAGGCCATTTTTTTCTTGACTGCCTGATTCTGCCTACCCAGGAGATTTATCAGTTATGAAGAACATTGATTTCAGAGCAGAAAAAGAAAGAGCTTGGTGAATTGTTTCTCCCTCTCTCTCTCTCAAACAGTGTTCATTTTGACAGCAAATTTTGATTTAGCTTCAGTCATAGGCTTTTGACTAAAACATAATTGAGTTTTAGTCATAATTCAGTCATCTGAATTGTTTCTAGTTTTAGTCTAGTTTTCGTCGACTGATTATAATAAGATTTAATCGACTTAAATATGAAATGTAAAGGCTGCAATATGTAAATGGTCCTTAACATTTCCTTTTTAAAATGAAACATTTGCATGCATGCTTTGATAATAAAAGTCTACATTAAATTGATTATTACGCAAATTTCCACCACAGATCTGCTTCAACCTTGGTGTGGACATTCAGCAGATATTCTAGAAGACAATCAAGTTGGAATGAATGATATATTATAAGATCTAATTAAGATATAAGCTCAGGTCTGTATGCATGCAATGATTATAACAGTATACAGTAAAGTCACCAAAACTCACAATGTCCTCAAAGATCTGCTTCAAGCTCAGTGTGGACACACATGAGGTATTGTAGAATGGAATCAAGTTAGAATAAATGATATATTATGAGCTTTATTAAACATATAAGATCAGAAGTTCGGATACACAAGCTCTACAGTGGGGCAAAAAAGTATTTGGTCAGCCACTGATTGTGCAAGTTCTCCTACTTAGAAAGATGAGAGAGGTCTGTCATTTCCATCATAGCTACACTTCAACTATGAGAGACAAGATGAGGAAAAAAATCCAGGAAATCACATTGTAGGATGTGTAAAGAATTTAATTGTAAATCATGGTGGAAAATAAGTATTTGGTCACCTACAAACAAGCAAGATTTCTGGCTCTCACAGACCTGTAACTTCTTCTTTTAAGAAGCTCTTCTGTCCTCCACTCATTAGCTGTATTAATGGCACCTTCTTTAAAAATCCTACAATGTGAGTTCCTGGATTTTTTTCTCATTTTGTCTCTCATAGTTGAAGTGTACCTATGATGAAAATTACAGACCTCTCTCATCTTTCTAAGTAGGAGAACTTGCACAATCAGTGGCTGACCAAATACTTTTTTGCCCCACTGTATATGTGTTTATTCATAATTATAGTATAAACCGGAGTTATGTTACCTGAATACTCCTTAAATATAACATGAACACTTTAGATATATCTACGTCACGAACTGAAAACATATTTTAATCCCAACTTTATTCGCTATTTAGGTGCAGATAGCTTGACCGCAGTTTCAGGACGACATGCCTGCAGATGTCATTTAAACTAAGATGGTCGTCCCACACGGTTTACAAAGAGTCTTGTTTTCCTTAACATCAAATGAGAAATGTGTCTATATATCGACTCTCCTCTTTCTCCCAGGTGTGGACATTGTCGAGCTAGTACAGTCTTCCCGGGGTCAGATCAAACGTCTGCGTCTAACCGCATTACTGATTGGATCTCTACCCAACTTGTCCTGTGATTCCCCTGGTACTAAAGTTATGGTTGGATCTTTTTCTAACTGGTCCATACCTGCCATAGTTGACGAAACTATGAGGAATACCATTCGTCGACTAAATTACCACTGCTCCCAAACACACATACAATAAACAGGCAACCTCCACGGCTCAGAAGGTAGAGCCAGCTAAAAGAGGACGTTGGTTTAATCCTTGATGGGCCTTGCAACATGGTGCAGTTCCGGAAAAACTCCAGTTGCTGAGGGTCTATGCTCAAAAGCTCCAAAGTTTACAGCATTTAGCAGACGCCCTTATCCAGAGCGACTTACAATTGATACAACCTTACAATCCAAGCAATTGTGGGTTAAGGGTCTTGCTCAAGGACCCAACAGTGGCAGCTTGGCAGAGGTGGGATTTGAACCCTGGACCTTCTGGTCCAGAGTCCAGTTCCTTAACCCCTCTTGCACACACTGATCCCAGCTCAACCTCCTCCATTCCAGTCTTTCATTCGCCTGTCTATTAGGTCCCTGCACCTGTTTGCAATACCCATCTCATTAGCTTCCCTAGATCTTGTGTCACTTCACTCCTTGAGAAGCATCACTTACTTTCTCTGTGACACTGAGCAGTCTGTCCACTATTGACTTGACCCTAAAACTTTGCCATGCTCTCCATCGGACTTGCCATACTCACCTGCTCACCGTACCTGATACTTGATTCAGATCCGCTCATGAGACTCTGTTTATATGCACTGTGATCGCTGAAATTAAAACCACCCTTAATGGATTCGTCTTTGAGCTGCCCTGACGTGAGATGAGCCTTCTACCCAGTGAGGTCTTTTGTTCATTAGGGTATTTAGCTGACCCAGGTGCAAGAAGACTGTGGGATTTCGGATCACAGAGTGCCTCTTGATGCTTATCTTGAAAGCCTGTGGGATTTGTCTGGCCTCTTATGAAAGCTGTAATAAATAATTGAAATGAAGAGGGAGTTTACAGACCTAGAGCACTCAGGGCTTGTAATCACAGCACTAATCCCAGCAGGACAGACTGCCAGCGAGCCTGTGTGGGGCTACTCTAATGTGTGCCATGGAGGTTTTTTTTGCCCTAGGAGATGGTACGTCAACTCTTTGATTTCTAACCCGACCACACCAAGCCAGCTCCTTCTTTTCCCATCCCTTGCGCATATGCGGTGTTACCGATGTATGCCACGTAGTCTTTCTTACTGGCTGCAGGTTTGAGATCTAACAATTTATCTTTTTTCACAATATTTAAAACCCTAAGATTTGTATTTCTTCTCATAAATTGAAGTTGCCTTTAGTACAATACAACTCAGTTGATAATTGTTTTTAGAGCTTAACCCGACTTCACTGACTGTCATGATTTGTTGATGTTTACAAGAACCATCCTTATTTCTATGTTCACAAAACTCCCAGTGCCACTGGCTACCCCAAAGCACTGTAGAACCTCCATGCAACAGCTGGCAGGGTGTTCTTTGCAAAAAAGTCTTATTGCTTTGTTCTCTCTAAGCATATATTTTGTGATTGTAGGATTTGATCATAGCATGTGAAATATTAACGTAGATAAGATATTCCTCTGACGACGTTTGCACTCGGTTTATGTTTGAGGAGCATCACTACTCCCATTAGGGCAGTCACATGGTTCCCAACCTGGGGTCCGTGCCCCACTCAAGAGGACGCCAAACGTCAAAGGGGGTGTGTGAGGCTTGGTCTGCTCGGAGGTGCTCAGAGTATGTCAAAATGCAAACAAAGCTATAAAAGGAACACAAGAGAAAAGGAAACAAGCTATAATTTATGTAAATGTTTGCCTATGAAGATTTGCAATGAGTCACTTTATCTCTTTTGGTCTGTCTTTGTGTGTGTGTTGGAGATGCAGCTTTGATTAGATACTCCTAGTGGGGCTAGAAGGAAAAAAGGTTGGGAACCTCTGGCTGATGTTTTAACAATGTCCGAGCTGACTACGTCTTTAACAACAGAATTCCGATTCTATTTATCGGTTCCTACTAACGTATTTTATGCTTGTAATACACAAGTGCAATAATGCAAAAATATGTATGCACCTTTCTGTAATACGTCATCACGTAGCTTCGCTTTGATATGCTCCGCTATAGCATTAGTGGAAGATGGACATCGAAAGGCACTCTTTGGCTCCATTGTTGGATTAGGACAAACTTCAGGAGTCAGCTGTCCACAACAGGTTTAAACCAGGCAAGGTAGCAGCACAAAAACACACTCAGCAAACCTTAACGGAATCATTCTGAATAAAAAAGTGCCTTATGACAAGAAACGCAACAGAAGGCAAGGAAAAAATGCTGTCAAGACATACTCAACAACATTTGAATACTTTCAAAATATCGTCTAATTATCAGAATATCAAGATATCATTATTTGTCTCCCATGTAAGTGTGATATATTTACATTTACATTTACAGCATTTAGCAGACGCCCTTATCCAGAGCGACTTACAATTGGTACAGTCTTACAATCCAAGGGTTAAGGGTCTTGCTCAAGGACCCAACAGTGGAAGCTTGGCAGAGGTGGGATTTGAACCCTGGACCTTCTGGTCCATAGCCTCCAGTACCTTACCCGCTAGGCTACCAAAGTCCCATATATATGGCACATTCATACTTTCATGCTGGTCCTTGGCAGTAATGTGAGAGTTTTACTTTGCATACCTGACCAGTCTATGAGCGTCTCAGATCTTCAACAGTTCTCCCTTATATCTCTTCATATACAACAATGGAGATTTCAAGCAGTGCATTTCAGAAACCTTTTAAAGTATCAGCAGACAGTAATGAATGGACAAATCTCATCACATTTAGCCAATAAAACAGAAGACAGCTTGTGTCAGACAAAAAACATGAGTCTCATTTACATTTACAATTTCATTTACAGCATTTAGCAGACGCCCTTATCCATTGTTACAGTCTTACAATCCAAGCAATTGTGGGTTAAGGGTCTTGCTCAAGTGGCGGCTTGGCAGAGGTGGGATATGAACCCTCAACCTTCTGGTCCAGAGCCCAATACCTTAACCAGTAGTCCCACAGTCTCGAATATGATTGCAGGATTTCGAAAAAATTCCAGGATTACAAAGTAAGTCGAAAAAAAGAAAGAAACAAAAAATTAGGGAGACCATATGGCAAAGCAAATGCACGCATGCAAAAATGGTGACCATTATGCATCTGGTGTGCGCACATTATCTCATTAGCATCTTACAACCACAGTATGGGCCAAGACCCCACAAGCCGTTCTAAAGCCATCCCATTCTTCCCTGTTCATTAGCCAAAACCTCTTCTGTTTGTCCTTATGATTTCATTCTCAAGCCTTCTCTCGGCGGGGCCATTTAGCTTTCCGCAACATCGCTGGATCGGGCTGCTGCAGCAGGACAACACACACACAAACGCTAACTCTGCATCTCACTAGCCCCTTGACGCCGCCGAGCAGTCGCACACATTCCTTTTCCATTTCTCTCCCTCCGAATTAGTGTTATTTCTCTGCTTCAGTAGTTGATAATCCTGTCAGAAATTCTGATACAATAAGTTATTTTCCACAGTTAAACTCTTTTGTCGCTCATCAGCTATTTCTGGCAACACACCTCTCTTTTCACAGGAATGAAATACTTTATCTTCTGCTAGAACACGTCTATCATTGGTACCTATCCTTTACCGGAAAATCAGTCTCCAGTTTTTCTTGCTCTGTCTGTCTTTCAAAGAATTTGTTCACATAAAAACTGGTATGTCTGAAAACATTCTCCATTCACACTGCAATGACAAGGCATGCTACTGAGCTTGGGTGTTTCTGTCATTTAAACAATAATTCATGCACAAAAAGTCTCTAAACACATCAACTAAGTAAGCTGGTGAGCTTTTGAGTGAATGACGGACTTCTGCTCTAAAACTCAAACTCCAACCTAAAACAGAAGTACAAGTACAGCTAATTATATTGTTTGCCTCTGTTAAAGACGCTCTCAGTGCCACTACATCAGACACTGAAAGTGCTACCAGAATATTTGCACAGGATTCTGAAGTATTTCACATTAGAACAGTCGTACTCCAGCAAATTCCGCAATGATGATCAAAATGAAAGCCTAAACAGAGAAATCGTGATACAAGACGTGTTGGAAGCGATCCACTGGAACAGCTCCAGGGCCAGATGGGTTTGTTTTATTAAGAATGTAAATCATTACTGATAAAACTGATTCCTCAAATTGTTGATTCATCATAGAGAGAAAGTCTAGCTTGATCCTTAAAAAGAAGAACCTGTTGCTGATGAATGATCCTCATCAGCCTGTTGAATGTCGACTGTAATTTACTACCCAAGGTGTTGGCACAGAGCTCTCCCAAGTATAATTAGTGTTGATCAGGCTGGATTTACAGTTGGCTGTAATTTATGTAATAATGCCAAGTGATTATTAAACATAACACGGCTCAACAAAAGAATCGGGAGTGATGGTGGTCTAGCTCAAGTGGGATCACCTTTTTCTGTTAAATATATTTATAATAATGCATAGGCATCTGTCATTACAAACAGTAAATACAGTGGTGCTTGAAAGTTTGTGAACCCTTTAGAATTTTCTATACTTCTGCATAAATATGACCTAAAACATCATCAGATTTTCACACCAGTCCTAAAACTAGATAAGGAGAACCCAGTTACACAAATGAGACACAATTATAATACTTGGTCATTTATTTATTGAGGAAAATGATCCAATATTACATATTAGTGAGTGGCAAAAGTATGTGAACCTCTAGGATTAGCAGTTCATTTGAAGGTGAAATTAGAGTCAGATGTTTTCAATCAATGGGATGACAATCAGGTGTGAGTGGGCACCCTGTTTTATTTAAAGAACAGGGATCTATCAAAGTCTGCTCTTCACAACACATGTTTGTGGAAGTGTATCATGGCACGAACAAAGGAGATTTCTGAGGACCTAATAAAAGAGTTGTTGATGCTCATCAGGCTGGAAAGGTTACAAAACCATCTCTAAAGAGTTTGGACTCCACCAATCCACAGTCAGACAGATTGTGTACAAATGGGAGGTAACTAAAGACCATTGTTACCCTCCCCAGGAGTGGCCGACCAACAAAGATCACTCCAAGAGCAAGGTGTGTAATAGTTGGCGAGGTCCACCAAAGGACCCCAGGGTAACTTCTGAGCAAACTGAAGGCCTCTCTCACATTGGCTAATGTTAATGTTCATGAGTCCACCATCAGAAGAACACTGAACAACAATGGTGTACATGGCAGCGTTCCAAGGGAGAAAGCCACTGCTCTCCAAAAAGAACATTGCTGCTCGTCTGCAGTTTGCTAAAGATCACGTGGACGAGCCAGAAGGCTACTGGAAGAATGTTTTGTAAAACGGATGAGACCAAAATAGAACTTTTTGGTTAAAAGAAAGCGTTATGGTTTGGAGAAAGGAAAACAACTGCATTCCCGAATAAGAACCTTTATCCCATCTGTGAAACCTGGTGGTTGGTAGTATTCATGGTTTGGGCCTGTTCTTTGCTGCATTCTGGGCAGGACGGGCTTGCAATCATTGATGAAAACAAGAATTCCTGAATGATATCTGAGGAATTCTAAAGAGGAAAATGTCAGGGACATCTGTCCATGAACCTGAATCTCAGAGTCAAGGTGGGTCATGCGCAAGACAGCGACCCTAAGACACACAAGCCGTTCTACCAAAAAATGGTTTACAGAAGAATAAAGTTCATGTTTTGGAATGGCCAGCCAAAGTCCTAGACCTTAATGGAGAATGGAAATGCGTGTGGAAGGACCTGAAGCGAGCAGCAGTAAGGTAGGAAAACCCACCAAAATCCCAGAGACTGAGCTGTTCTGTACGGAGGAATGGGCTTAAAATTCCTCCCCACCACCGGTGGCCAGGGACCTGATCAACACAGCTACAGGAAAACGTTTAGCTGCAGTTAATTGCTGCACAGGACGGTCACACCAGATACTGAAAGCAGAGAAGGTCACATACTTTTGCCACTCACTTAATATGTAATATTGGACTTTTCCTCAATAATAAAGGGAACAAGTATAATATTTTTGTCTCATTTGTGTAACTGGGTTCTCTTTATCTACTTTTAGGACTTGTGTGAAAATCTGATGATGTTTTAGGTCATATTTATGCAGAAATATAGCAAATTCTAAAGGGTTCACAAACTTTCAAGCACCACTGTACTATACTGGCAAAAACAGTAAAGTTTTTACTATGGAAATATATGGCACCAAACAACTTTTATGTTCAAAATTGCTGTCAAATTTCCCCATAATAAGTAATGTAATTAGGATTAATTTGTTACCGACCCCAAAATGATTGTTTGTACGCCTATATTCGTATGCAATACATGATTAAAATCATAAATAAATAATAATAATATATAATAAATACACAAAACAAGTCAAATATAATATTAGTGGCAATAACGTGAAACTTTATAGCCAGTGAGGCAAACAGTTTTGGCATGTTTTATCACTGGGACAGCGGCACCAAGACTGAAGGGGTAGAGTGATATAATAATAATAATAATAATAAAAAATTTATTATACAAAATATGCCTATGATTGCACACTAGTTGTTCTTCTTCTTTTGGGTTTTATGGTGATTGGCATATCATATTGGCGCATTATCGGCACCAACCAGAAGTTGGCAGCATTGAGTGTTGCGTTTAGGGAGCCCTGGTTCTATGATGGAATTTTTGTTCAAATTTAGGGGCGAAAAAAATCCAAACAGACCGTTCAATGTCTGAACCGTTTGAGTGAAAAAGCATTTCAAAGTCCGATGTTCCACTCTATGGCATATTTCTTTCTCCCAGATCAAGCAGAAGACAAAACTATAGAATCATGGAATGAATAAAACACAATGAAAACAGCTAGTTGGCACAAGTCTATAAGGCAAATTAGGGTGCAGTTAAATGGGAGTGCTTACAAACCTTGAATCTGTTGAACTTGGCTAACTGAAAGAACATGGCCACAACAAAACAGTTGCCAACTGAGTTGTCAAGGGAAAGGATTATTAAAAAAACATTATAGAATATAACATACTGGTTCAGTACATTTATATGGATCTGTGTTTAAAATGCCTGGCTTTAACGTTATAGCTGTCAGTGACAAAGACAAGACTGGCACTTTCTAACAAAAGGTTATACCAACTGGCTTGTCACTTTAGATTTCCACTGGAATGGGTAAGGCGTGATCCGTATGGTCAGGTATTGAATCGTTTAACTTGGATAAGCCAATTTCTTTGGCTGATTTTCAATTTGTTACAAATAAAAAATATGGGAATTTCCAATAGTAATATGACAGCAAAATAAGGCTGTAATAAGGTAATTGCGAGGCTGAATTAGAATATTATTGTAACATCTGCCAAGCCTCGGCGCTGATCTGTTGGGACCGAAACCTCAGTCAGACTTCAGTCTCTGTAGATCCTGAGCTCCAAATCACCCGAGTCGTAACACCTGTGCCTCATCAGCTCGGTGCGTGAAGCGGAGTGTCAAGATGTGGTGACGGCGCTCAGCATCGAGTTGCTGAAAGAACTAGAGTAAATGCTGGCTTATGAATGAACGTCTACGCTGCTGAATGAAGTCTATACAGTTGAATGAAAGTGAACCCACGCTACATCTCTACATCGCAAAGACACCTAGTTAAGTGCTTTTCAGTTATTGATTGTGTTTTTGTTAAATAAACTTCCTTCTGCCCTCTGTGTCTTCTTTAATTAGTTACCTTCAGATTCAGAGAAACCCAGATTTTGCTCAAGGAATGGTAGATGGGGCTTTTCCTGAATGAAAAAAATACAGGTATTAATGTCCTGAAGGACATTTTTGATGGGCGAAACTCGATTCATGATTCACGATTCAGTACACAGTGATTCATTGTGTTTTTCTTTATTTTTACATCTACAGTACTGTCTGCTTAGTACAAATAAGTCCACATGGGTCCTAAAATGGCTAGACTGAATTAGAACCAACCGAAAGGACAACAGGAACTGAATCCTCTTGGCTTTCAGGCTGAGCAGGTAGCATGAGCAGCTAGGGCCCTGAGTTCACCAATAGAGTAAGTGCTCTGCTTTTACTCCTAACTTTTAGTCCATTACTCACTAAATTGTCTGTATTTGCAACAGTTTATTATAAAATAAGCTTTGCGTTAATGATTTTGGCTAACTGTAGGTTAATGTACTTGTTACTGTGGAACTGGCTCCACGATGACACACAATAGACTATATTAAAGTCATCAGTTCACGATATATTTAACTTACGATGGATTTGTCGGAACGGATCCCCATTGTAAATCAGGAAGCTCCTGTATAATAACTCCATTAATGCATATAATGCCTTATACAGTGTGGATTTTCTGGAGTTCTGGAATGGATTCATTCAATTATTCCTTATGGGAAAAATGTGCTCCATACTCATGGTACAACTGAACTCCAGCAGCACTGCTGTGTTTTATCCAATCATAGCAGGCCAACACACACTAACACACCATGACCAAATCAGTGTCACTGCAGTGCTGAGAAGGATCCGGCACCCAAATAGTACCTGATCTGTGATGGTCCTGTCGGGGTCCTGACCATTAGAGAAGTAAAAGTGTGTAAAGAAACAGATGGACTACAGTCTGTAATTGTGGAACTACAAAAGTGCATCTATGATTCATTATTCAAATGTGCTCACAATGTTTCAGCCCATCGGTTTCTATCTAGATGAATAGGAGTCCTCTCCTCAAAATCTGACCAACCATGTCTCAGACATCCCTTTCCATGTCACAGCTTCTTCCGACTCGGCACCATGAAGCTCATTCCGCAGATATACCAAAACTGGCACATGGCTGAGAGCTTTGCCCTTCCTGTTACTGATGACGGGCAGGTGGTACGAGAAGATTGAAGAAGTTGTTTATTACCGCCTTGAGCTCTCCTTCATGTCCTCGCAGCCATATGGGAGTGCTAACTCTTCATGGATTAGCGGAGATCAGCCCTGATTGATAAACAACGGCCTTCCATCCATCAGTCCACCCCTCCTCCATCCTTTAAGGAAGAAGCCTTTGACTCCAGCTTTGTGGCCTCCATGTACCACCGATAATGAAACTTTTTGCACTGCTCTAGGACTTCGAGATTAGACTCTGTCAAATGCACACTGTAGAAATTTTGATGGCTCAATATGTTCCAAGACAGAAAACTAATAATTAGTTAGGACTAGTTCACAAAGACGTTCGTGAATAGAGCTGTCAGTCATGCTGATTGGGCAACAAATCAGTTGTGACAGCTCTGCGTTATTCTAACTGGCGCTAACAGCTCCGTGTTGGAGCATGCATTCAAGGCATGCGTTTGTTCTCATGTGAATCATGAGTTACGAGACCCGGAGCAAACGCAGCGCGGGTTTGAAATTATTTATCTGACAACCTTCGCGTCTGTCTCGTCTCGTTCACGTCTAGGCTTTTGACAGCTAATCAGAAGTCAGGGAGGAACACCTGGGTGAGGGTAAATGAAGTTCAACCGACCCCGATCGAAACAGAGCGACTTACTGTGGTGACCAGAAGTCCGAGACCCCAATGTGAAAATGATTCTGCTTCTCAAATACAATGTTTTTTCATAAAATATATTACTAAACTTTTAGTATGTGCCATGTTCCCCTTGTTGCTGTAAAGGCAACCTGCGCTCGAAATCCCAAGGATTCCACAAGTCATGGTATCCCTGCATGATTTCACAATATTCCAAAAATCACCTTGTGGGATATTTCATGTTACTGAAATGCTTGGCTTTCCGGGGTTTCAAGTGCCCCCATAAATGCTCGATGGGGTTTTAGTTCATGTGGTTATAGCGGAAAATCCATTGGTCTGTGTGGTTTAATAATACACTATGCTCAACTCAATTCTCAATACTGAGTCTTTTTTTTTCTTTTTTGCAAAACATTTTTTGGAAAACCTTTTGCAAAAGGTTCAGTTTTCTTAAGACTTTCAATAACAGACTTTCTTATTTCTGAAGTGTAAACAAAAAAACTGTACTCCCCTGCAATGAAAAGAAATGACTACAAACAGAGGTTTAACATTGTAAACAAAATGTTCCATTGTAGCTTCACCGCATCTAATAATATATCTTACAACAATATTCTAATTTCTGAAGCACAATTCAAAATGTGTAATTTATTTGTACAAAAATAAGCGTAAGTGATTAAGGTTAGCGTAGCGGATAAGGTACTGGACTATGGACCAAAAGGTCCAGGGTTCATATCCCACCTCTGCCAAGCTGCCACTGTTGGGTCCTTGAGCAAGACCCACAAATGCTTGGATTGTAAAACTGTATCAATTGTAAGTCGCTCTGGATAAGGGCGTCTGCTGAATGCTGTAAATGTAAATCTTTAGTCCCCTGCAGTTAAAAGAAATTTTAAATGTAAGAGTTTTTGAAAAACAAAATATTGTATTGCAACAGTTTCACCACATTTAAATAACTACATGATATCTTAAACACCAAGCTGGTTTAAATTGCAGAACACAAGATAATAATGACAATAAAGGCATCCGTTCGCTCAAGAGGTGCGTATGAGAATATGACCTATGATGCTGCGCCCTCTGGTGTTCAAAAATGCAATTGCAGATAGCATCGCCCCACTCCACCATGCACACTGACATTTTTGCGTTTCGATGCGTCGTGTCAGCCCTATAAGAAGTAGCCGCAAAGTCACTGCTAATCCTCGATGCTCCAATACTTTTGCCACACATATCTAACAATGGAACATACTCCTTAATAAATAAACCCAATGATGGGTTTTCTTTACCTACTTTCAGGACTTGTCTAACGAAATCTGAAGTTTTAGGTCATATTTATGGAGGCTCGCAAACTCTTGGCGCAAACATCTTGGTGCCAGCTACCGCAGGGCACCTTCATAGCTCTCAAAGTCTGCCTCAGTGGGTCGGAGTTGTTTGGGAGGCATGCAGAGAACCAACAGCATATTAGGCAGGTGGTCATAATGTTTTGGCTCGTGGCTATATATCAGGCTCGAAAAACTTTCTTTAAGCTGCAAATATTCCCGTCTGTATTACATAAAAGAGCCACGGGAGCTCAAAGAGATTAATCACTGTTCTGTAAGTGCTGACTTTGGGGCATGGTGGTGGATTTCGGGGGCTACAAAAACATCTAAATGAAACAGTATGTGTCAGTTATGACTTTCTTGGCTAATAATATACCATTAAGAGGTATAGTTAGAAACTGTAAATAATGCGTTTTCGAAAACCCATTAGCACCAACAACGAGCATTGACACCCCTGCCATGAGAGACGAGCACCAAGAAAAAAAGGGCACATGCTCTAGGCAGTTCTAGCTCAAACACTCGCTCACTAAAGAGTAATGATTACCTTAAGTGTTCTCAGCTGGAAGCGCGACACAAAGGGAAATAAAATGACTGCTCTTCTCGGATGATACATGAGTTTACAACCGATTAAACTGTGCACTAACTTGTCTCCTGAAGCAAATGGGCTCTACAGTTTGGCACCAAGACTATGGCTAACCCAAGACTGGACGGCAGCAATAATACAATATGTCTGATACAAAAGGTTAAAGGTACAGTGGTACCTCGGTTCTGGGAGGCTTCTTCCCCTTAAGGAATAATGTAAATCCATACAAGATAAAAAGCAACAAGCCTGTTTTGAAAATATGAGTAAAAAGTATAGATTTTTGTTTGTGAAAAGCATTCAGTTTCAGAAATAATTAACTGCAGTACACACACCTAAAAAATACTTAATTACACTGTCTGTGTGGAGTTTCCTCCACACCTACCTCCAAAAACAGTAGGTTAACTGATTACTTTACCTGGACCTACCTGTAGGTGTGAGTGTGAACGAGTGGGCGGTGTCAGGTGAAAGCCTTGAGCCTTGTGATGGTTGCTGAAGTCACTAAAAATACATGCTGCTTTCTATAGAAGGCCTTTTCGCAAAAAGCTACTTCGGCTCATTAGGGAGCAGAATGATAAATAGAGGCAGCAATCTGTGAGTTTATAATATGCTCCGTGCACGCCCCCCTGAACACATCCAGTATGTAATTAAGTGTATAACCTCGTGGCATAACCCCTTTAAACGAGTTTCCAGACGCGGACCTTGCCATACTCTATCATGCAAAGTTAACGTGGCATGATAGTACCTTACTCTGTCTTTTAAATCCATATACAGTAGAAAGAAACAGTACAATGTTGCAAAGAGTAAGATTAGAGTAAGAGGAAGAATAGATCTTTCATGGTTGAGCTATAACCCCAAATCAGAAAAAGGTCGGGACAGTATGGAAGATGCGAGTTTCTTACCTTTACTTTGACTTGTATTTCACTGGAGACAGTGTGAACCCAATATATTTCATGTTTTGTCTGGTCTCCATTTTTTTCCCAAAAAAAAAAAAGTCCAGAACATTGATTCATCTGACCATGATACACGTTTCCACTGTGTGATGGTCGATCCCAGATGTCTGCTAGTCCAGAGAAGTGGACGTGGTTAACATAAGACTTATTTTTTGCACAGTAAAGTTTTAAGTGGCATTTGTGAATGTAACTCCGCATTGTAGCGCTTGATAAAGGTTTGCAAAAGTCATACCTTGGCCATGTTGTTCTATCAGCTATATCGGTTCTTAATGCAGTGCCGTCTGAGGGATCAGAGATCACTGCTCTTCAGTTTAGGATTGTCACCTTGCCCTTACGCACCGAAATACTTACAGTATCCTTGAATCGTTTAATGATATTAAGCACTGTAGAGGAAGAAACATGTAAATCCCTCCCAATCTTGCTTTGAAGAACACTGGTTAAAACATTTAAATGAATTTCTCAAACATTTGTTGACAAACTGGAGGACCTCTGCCTATTTGCGATCCTCAAAGATTCAGTATACATGTAGACGTTACCTGTTTGAAATCACATCACTATTTAGTTATTAATAGCCCTAAATTGCCTGTCCCAACATTTTTGGAATGTGTTGCAGGTCTGAAATGCCGTGATTGATGTTTATTAATAAATGAAATGATTTTGAACAAAAAAACACCAAATATCTTGGGTTCATACTGTCTGCAATGAAATAAAAGTCAAAGTAAATGTAAGGAACACTTCTTTCCCCATACTGTACCAACTTTTTCTGATTTGGGCTCATATACAGATTTTCTGGAGTGAAAAACTAAGGTTTCAGAACCAAACTCTGTCCAACGCTGGCTTAATATTCACCTGCTGCTTCTTCTGCCATACATATTCTCAAACAAAACTACTAGACAAACATGAAGCAAAACCCCTACTCACGGATAAATATTGAAGTAAAGGATGGACAGCTAAGGGATCAGCTAAGGTCATTTGATATTCATTAAATACATAGCGATTCTGTAGAGAAATTATATGACTGTTGAAACATGGCTGTTTGTGCTGTATGTCCTGGAAACTGGGAGTACCATTGCTTCTCCATTAGGGAACTCAGCATCAATTTCAAAAGGTTGGGAAAGTATAATGCAAATGAAAACAGGACATAGTAAATTGTCTTTATACCCAGATACGCAGGTACAGATGGCATACCCACTAGAAAACCACTAGGGTTTGATGTTTACCCAGTTTACACAATTCTGACAAGGTGCTGACAAAAGTAATGGGACGATATTGTCCTCTAACAATCTGAACACTGAATGCGATCTGAACTAAAACCTCACACGCTACAAGTGATTTTATGGTCTAAACAGTTTTTCGGTGGGATTCAAATTTATTCATTTCACACACTTCCTAATAAACTTGTCATCTCTTCCATTCCCTTTATTCTGTGTGAGAACTGACCTGAGGCTGCTGCCAACTTTCAGTTCATCAATAGCACAGATGTGTACATGTCTCTGTGTGTTTACACTCTGCCACCATTTGTCATTAAGTGAAATTCACTTTAGTTCTCAAGAGTACAGTTTTGAGTCCTGTAAGTACAACTGGGCAATGCCTTCCATGCCACAAGAGCGAACCTGTAAAATATCCCTCAGCAGTTACATCATGCTCCCCAGCGATGGCCACGATCATCCATATTTAAAAATGCTCAGAGGAACATTTCTCAGCGGAGAAGTACTCACTCACTTAGGTCCATAAAACTGTATTTATGAGGATGTAAAAGAGGAATCCTGACTCTATATATAAAGGTCAAAAACCGAACAATGCTCTTAGACCGGGCTATGTGCCATCAAGATACACACTGTCAGCCATTTTTCCTACAGAACTTGATACAGGAACATATGTTTAAGCTACTGCATGGACCTCATTTCTACAGTTATGTGTTACTGTACTGTGCAAAAGTCTTAGGCCACCATTATACCACTGCTAAGACAAAACATCGAATGATCATATAAAACACTGTCCATTGTCATCTTAGTGAGTTGTAGCATACCATAGCCTTTTCACCCTATTCCCTTTCCGAAAAAGTGGTTTTTTGGAGGACACCCTTCCAAAAAGCATTTCTGAACAAGACTGAATCCAAAACTCGGTACAGAAGGGGAAAAGGCTCAATATTGGAGCTTCGCAGGATGATCCTGACACCTTCAGGACCATCTAAGGATACGGAACCCTATATGTCCATAAAAACAACAGAAAAAACAAAAATACTATTCTGTGTAACCCTGGTTTGGTTTAAATATGGTATTTAATATATTACTTACAGTGGGTGCTGGAAAAGAGCTATGCTATTGCACACTGTGACTAACAGACACGTTCATTTTGCTTCTGTTAGGTTTTCTATTACAGATTCCCTACTAACCGAGCAGACTCGTTTCTAACCGTAAGGAATCGGAAGCCAGTTATTATAGAATAACACTTTCTAAAATAACTTAACATCAGCCTCGGAGACATGCCTGTAGCTATGCTTGTGCTTGGGATAAATCTTTGAGGATTAGCAATTATCAGAATAAGTACTATGATGAATTCATGCACCGCTTACTCATCCTGGCCTCAAGTCAAGTTTGTTCGTGGAACCGTTTCAAAAAGGGCTGCGCTGTGTTTCGCTCAAGCGCAGATTGGTAAGCGGGAGATGGCGAGAGCATGGAGTGTAGATAGAAAGTTGGACGGAAAGAGTGGCGATTCGGGCTTGATGGTGCATCCTGACTCAAGCCAAATGGTTTGAATTATTCAGAATGAATCCCATCTCTCGTCTATCCCAGGCAGTCCAGACCCATTAGGTGTTTTTTTACTGAGGATGTTTTTAGGCTTTGTGACAATCCAGCAAGTTTTCCTGCAGTCAATAGATGTGTTTTGCCTGCAACCACAACAGCCCTGCTGTGCAGCCACTGTGGGTGAGCGTCACATTACACCAAAGCACCAGCAGCGGTTCTATTCTAAATACTTCATTTTGGGGTCTGTGTTTGTGGTTGTAGGCCATGAATTACCATTGATACCATTGTTTTGTTTTCTAATTAGCAGCGGGTGCTGCGATGGGCTTTAGGCTGTCGTTGTCAGGCGGCAAAAACGTTGCGCATCTGTGGAGATTAGTCTGTAAAGGAATCCGTCTGATGGCGTAATATAGGCTTACGTGGACGATGCCAACACCGGAGCGAATATGCTGGATATTTGTTTTAACTTTGTAATCACCAGCATCCTAAAGGGATTAACACAATGTTGTGCATTCGGTATCCAGTCGCTGGGCAAACAGATGAGAACAAAAATGCTGCCAAGGTGAAAATGAACGCAGGCAGAGTGAGCTGATAATACAGGCGTAGATGGCCAATAACACAACAGAACATCACTGACTGCTTGGTCCCTCAAGAAAATCCTGTCTCTGCCCAATATGATTTATATACGCACCAAATAAACTTCCTGACCTTAGCTTTATACTAAGCAGATCCTGTGTCTCCAGAGTGCAAGACATCAGCTCAAACAGGTAGGGCAGGATAAAGCCCAGAGATTCTATGCTCAATTCACAATTCAGAAAGTGTGCCCGACATAAATGTTGAATGAAAGACTCCACCGCAGATCTCTAGGCTGCAATGATCTTAATAACTGACCGCACTTTCCCACTTCTCTCCCAGCTCCGATTGATTGACCATGTGTATTGACTGAACTCCGAGCTATTACACCCGGCAGGCAGGTCGATGCTTTTGCTTCGGCTCATAGCCTCTATCGCAAGAGCAACAGTCGTTAAATTTCTACCAAAGCTCTTTGAAGGCAGAACAAGTCCAAAACAACTGCTCGTTTTCAAGCCAAATTCAGAACTGGACCATCCATTTGTGTCCATCTGTCCTGATTTGTGTTGTTAAGATACATCAGTTCTGCACTGACCTAGTTCTACAGTTCAGATAAAGAAAGTTGAGGAAAATGGTCATTTTACATTTACATTCATGTCATCTAGCAGACACCCTTATCCAGAGCGACTTGCAATTGGTACAGTCTTACAATCCAAGCAATTGTGGGTTAAGGGCCTTGCTCAAGGACCCAACAGTGGCGGCCTGGCAGAGGTGGGTTTTAGTCCCCGGACCTTCTTGGGGGAGGCCACCACAGCCCTTTTTGTGTACCACCAATAAAAACAAGACAATCCAGGATTGACTGATGAAACACGAACCAGTTTCCATATAACCCTTTTACTGGTTATTTTAAAAAATTAAATAAATAAATAACACAACAACTTTCATAGAGCAGCACATTTGTCCATCAAGAATATATTTGTCAGTCAGAGACATCATCTGCTCCGAACTACAACCAACCTAAACCAAGTTGAGCTGCAGTGAAAAATTTAGAACTGGTTTCTTTTCCATCAAAAAAAAAAAGGAGTGAAAGCCGAATAGCCCACCAAGTTTCCACTAACGCCATTGACTGGTTTACCCAGATCTTTGTAAAGCTGTTTTCTTAAAGTGTAACAACTGAAATTCATTCAAAAGACACTGTTGATCTGGCTACATGAAACAAGCCCTCATATCTTATATATGGTATAGACTGACCACGAGTGCCCTAAATTCTTTAAATGTGTAGAAGGATCGGGAGTGGTTGACCAACAAAGATCACTCCAAGAGCAAGGTGTGTTAATTGGGTTGGCCTTATAATTTAGAAGGCGATCTAAAATGGTACAGCTGCTTTGAGACAATGCTCCATCATAACAAGCGCTACATAAATAAAGCTGACTTGACTAATAGTGTGTAGCAAGGTCGCAACACAGCCCAGGGTAACTTCCAAGCAACTAAAGGCCTCTCTCATGTTGGTTTATTAGGTCCATCATCAGGAGAACACCGAACACCAATAGTGAACATCGGAGGGTTGAAGGAAGACCACTACTGGAAAAAAAACATTACTGCCCATATGCAGTTTGCTGAAGAAGCTATTGGAAAAATGTTTTGTACAAGGATGAGACCAGAACATTTTTTCATTTAAATAAGAAGAATTTTTGTGTGGAGAAAGGAAAACTGCACATTCCAGCATAAGACCTTTATCCCACCTGAAGCATGGTGGTGGTAGTATCATGGTTTGTGCCTGTTTTGCTGCATCTGGGCCATAAAAGCAAATTCTAAGGCAAAATGTGAGGACACTTCAAAAGAACTTGGGTCAGGAAGCAAGACAATGACCCCAAGCACACGATTCATTCATTCACCATAACGTTAATATTTTGGAAATGGCCAATGGAGTACAATGGAGTCCTGACCATAAAAATAGCCAAACTGGTGAGGGGAATGTATGTATATGGCCAGGTGCCCAATAGAACAGGGAGATACAGACAAAGAGTGTCTGGCACCTGAAAGACCAATGTTTTTGTGTGTGTTCATAAATTCTGCCTCGCCAGTGACCCCCAAGCTACAGGGCCTACTCAGACATGAGGGCTGAGTCTGTGGCACATGGACCAGTGGTGCCCCAGTCATAGATTCGTTGTTCGCTTATTGCAGCAACTGCCATTTAAACAGAGCTAGTTTTACCTCAGAGAAAATCTGTTCACAAGGTGTGTAAACTGCTTTACATACTATGTTAATTAGGTTAGGCACCAATTAACCTGCATTGCAGCATTTATTGCCTAGTATAAATAATACTTACAGGTTACACAGATCATTTAGTAATATGAATTATGCATGAATTGTGTTTGCTGTAGATGTAGCACAAAATAGTGCTTTATAAATGGATAAGAAATGGCTCATTATGAATACTGGTATAAATGTGATATGGCTGGCTACGTAAAGAGAAGTAACGAAATACAGTACATACTAATGCTTTAGATGAATGATGGTCATACATAGAGTGCTGTTTTTACTCAGGTTGCAAGATTTTGACTTTGTTATGTCTAGTATTAGCAGAACTGTGTTTTGTTTAGGTGTGGATTTCACTCTCTGTTGGCTTGTACTACAAACAAAGCAACAACACACCGACTAAACAAACAAAAAAAAGAGAAATATCAATGTTCTCTCTACATTGTGCTCTGTGAATTTCAATTGATTGCAATTACAGCTCTGGAAAAAATTAAAAGACCACTCCAAACGTTCTTACAATCTACATGTACAGTGGGGCAAAAAAAGTATTTAGTTAGCCCCTGATTGTGCAAGTTCTCTTACTTAGAAAAACAAGAGAGGTCTGTAATTTTCATCATAGCTACACTTCAACTATGAGAGACACAATGAGAAAAAAAATCCAGGAAATCACATTGTAGGATTTTTAAAGTTTAATTTAAATGTAAATCATGGTGGAAAATAAGTATTTGGTCACCCACAAACAAGCAAGATATATCGCTGGCTCTCACAGACCTGTAACTTCTTCTTTAAGAAGCTCTTTTTGTCCTCCACTCGTTACCTGTAGTTAAAATGATCATGAGAACAGTGAGCAAAAATCCCAGAAAACTACACGAGGAACCTGATGAATGACCTGCAGAGAGCTGGGACCAAAGTAACAAGAGAACCATCAGTAACACACTACGCCGAAAGAGACTCAGATCCTGCAGTGCCAGGCGTTGCCCCCCTGCCAGTACATGTCCAGGCCCATCTGAAGTTTGTCCAGAGAGCATATGGATGATCCAGAAGAGGATTGGGAGAATAAATCATGTGGTCAGATGAAACCAAAATAGAAATTTTTGGGAAAAAACTCAACTCATCGTGTTTGGAGAAGAAGAATGTTGAATTGCATCCCAAGAACACCACCACCTACTGTTGAAAAGCATGGGGTGGTGGAAAACATCACGCTTTGGGGCTGTTTTTCTGCAGAGGGGACAGGACGACTGATCCGTGGTAAGGGAAGAATGAACGGGGCCATGTATCGTGAGATTTTAAGCCAAAACCTCCTTCCATCAGTGAGAGCACTGAAGATGGAACGTGGCTGGGGCTTCCAGCATGACAATGATCCCAAACACACCGCACAGGCAACGAAGGAGTGGGTCTGTAAAAAGCATTTCAAGGTCCTGGAGTGGCCTAGCCAGTCTCCAGACCTCAGCCCCATAGAACATTTGTGGAGGGAGTTGAAAGTCCATGTTGCCCCAAAACATCACTGCTCTAGAGGAGATCTGCATGGAGGAATGGGCCAAAATACCAGCTACAGTGTGTGCCAACCTGGTGAAGACTTACAGGAAATGTCATTGCCAACAAAGATTATGTTACAAAGTATTGAGCTGAACTTTTGTGGGTGACCAAATACTTATTTTCCACCATGATTTACAATTAAATTCTTTAAAAATCCTACAATGTGATTTCCTGGATTTTTTTCTCATTTTGTCTCTCATAGTTGAAGTGTAGCTATGATGAAAATTACAGACCTCTCTCATCTTTCTAAGTAGCAGAACTTGCACAATCAGTGGCATATTTTCCTAGTATTAATGCTTGTATTATTATGGGGTCTTAAAACACGACAACATCTTTGGTATTCTGACCTGTTGTCTTTTACAGAGAATGACTGCTCTTATCATTCTCTGCAAAATACATTTTTAGTTGGAATATGTCAACAACTTATAGAATAAAACAAAAATGATCCATTTTGCTCCAACAGCACTTACAAACAGTAAAACTAGAGAAACTGATCTCTTAAATTTTCCAGAAGCTTAGGGAAGCTTTCACTTTAAACACTGAGCTTTAGTATACAGGTGTGCGGCGTCTAATGTCCGCATTAAGTTCTTTGAAACAGGACGTTGACCAAATTGGACGTTGACTGGACACATAGTAATTTAGATACTTTACAATACAATACAATACAATACAGTAATTCTTATTGTATCTTTTCTAAACTTGAAAAAAAACTCGTACTAGTTTTCCGTCATTCAGACAGGAAGAAGACATATAAAAGACATTTTTATTTCCTATTACAATTCTTAAAACCTCAGCTATTAAAGCAAACGGACGTTGATCAGATGGATGTTAAACAGTGCGTACCTGTAATTAGTAGCCTCTGTGTTACGTAGTGGACATCTATTGAGAAGTTTATTAATTAATTCGTTTATTTGGGCACCGCCTGGAGGCATTTAGCCTCAGATGCAAATCTTGCTGTTACTGTTCTAAGTAGTGTGCTGTCCAAACACACATTTGAGGAAATGAAATCAAAATAATAAAAAGGTATGTAATTGGTGCTCGATAGAAGCTTTTCTGTACTGCTTCGGACAGCCTCAGCGTTAATTAGCGGACATCTCATGAGAAGTTCATTATAATTTGGGCACTTTTAGAAGAACTGACTCGAAATGTGAGCCACAGGGAGGCATTTAGCCTCAGATGTGATTCTTGCTGTTACTGGAATCAAAATAAAAAAAAATGAACTTAATTAATGCGGTATAGAAGGTTTTCTGATGCAAGCCAAAACTTTTCTGTTGCAATCTCACTCATTCCAAAGTTATCTCTAGTACTTCCTTTCAAGTCAGACGGTAAATGTTATAAAGCATGAGCACAGTAGTCTGTGCATGGGCATTTAAAATTTAAAATGGGGTAACAAACTGCTAAATAAAACATATATTAAGTAATTTCAGTTAATCGACACTATTTGGGCCTAAAAACGTCCGATTTGTTCTCATTCTCTCTTAACATTGATCTAGAATTTTGAAATGACATGAATGTGAGCGCACTCAAATAAAATATAAACTGTAACACACTGGCTGCCCCTTGTTAGTACGGTCATGTTTGTTTACCACATTTACACTTTATGTGTATCCCAATCGTGTTCTGATACAATTTTAAATACATGCATTTACACTTATGAATCAAATGCATCTCCAGTCAGCCTGCTTGCTGCGTCCCACCTAACACGTAATCAGTTCATAGCCCTGGACCCTGTTTCTTGTATTGTTTCACTTTGTGTTTCCAGTTTGTGAAAAATGTAGGCGCCATTTAACGAATGCACTATGTTCTGTGGAATGGGTCACTGACAGAAATGGATGCTGACCAGACTACTGTAGTCAAATAGTCTTTTTATGTTACTGCAATGTACAGAGGGGCAAAAAGTATTTAGTCAGCCACTGACTGTGCAAGTTCTCCTACATAGAAAGATGAGAGAGGTCTGTAATTTTCATCATAGCTACACTTCAACTATGAGAGACACAATGAGGGAAAAAATCCAGGAAATCACATTGTAGGATTTTTAAAGAATTTAATTGTATGATGGTGGAAAATAAGTATTTGGTCAATAACAAAAGTTCAACTCAACACTCTGTAACATAACCTTTGTTGGCAATGACAGAGGTCAAACGTTTCCTGTAAGTCTTCACCAGGTTGGCACACACTGTAGCTGGTATTTTGGCCCATTCCTCCATGCAGATCTCCTCTAGAGCAGTGATGTTTTGGGGCAACACAAACTTTCAACTCCCTCCACAGATTTTCTATGGGGTTGAGGTCTGGAGACTGGCTAGGCCACTGCAGGACCTTGAAATGCTTTTTACGGAGCCACTCCTTCGTTGCACGACGAGCGGTGTGTTTGGGATCATTATCATGCTGGAAGCCCCAGCCACGTTCCATCTTCAATGCTCTCACTGATGGAAGGAGGTTTTGAGCTTAAAATCTCACGATACATGGCCTCGTTCATTCTTCCCTTAACACGGATCAGTCGTCCTGTCCCCTCTGTTCTGGGGATTTTGCTCATCGTTCTCATGATCATTTTGACCCCACGGGATGATGAGATCTTTCGTGGGGCCCCAGATCGAGGGAGATTATCAATGGTCTTGTATGTCTTCCATTTTCTCTACAAAATTGCTCCCAACAGTTGATTTATTCACAACAACTGCTTGGCCTATTGCAGATTCACTCTTCCCAGCCTGGTGCAGGTCTACAGTTTTCTTCCTGGTGTCCTTTCAACAGCTCTTTGGTCTTGGCCATGGTTGAGTTTGGAGTCTGACTGTTTGAGGCTGTGGAACAGGTTGTCTTTTATACAGATAATGAGGTCAAACAGGTGCCATTAATACAGGTAACAAGTGGAGGACAGAAGAGCTTCTTAAAGAAGCTACAGGTCCGTGAGAGCTAGTGTTAGAGCTGTTTGTGGGTGACCAAATACTTATTTTCCACCATGATTTACAATTAAATTCTTTAAAAATCCTACAATGTGATTTCCTGGATTTTTTTTCCTCATTTTGTCTCTCATAGTTGAAGTGTAGCTATGATGAAAATTACAGACCTCTCTCATCTTTCTAAGTAGGAGAACTTGCACAATCAGTGGCTGACTAAATACTTTTTTGCCCCACTGTAACTGTTATGGCACATTGCACAATTAACAGTGTACTTGTAACAGTTTCCTAAGAAGTTAACAATTTGATATTTGGCCTGAAAAAAATGTACCTACTCGCGGCACACCTAGATTTAATAGGCTATAAATAATTAACCCATCATCTACCACTTAATAATTGCTTCAAAGCGTTAACAACATACCTGGATGGAGTTTATTAACCTTGTTCAACAAATAAATAATACAGCAATAATACAGCTCTTCGTAACCTGATCAATGTCTGCCTGCTTGTTAGAGGGTTTTTTTCTGACCAATACTGAGCACGTTTTTTAATCTGTAGGGCAGCCGTGCCAAACAAAGGCATGGAAATAATTACACATTCTCATTGTGGGAGAAATGAATTCAGTGATGTGCGACATAACCAAGTGGATCCAAGATCTCATTCTCTCTCTCTCTCTCTCTCTCATACACACACACACACACACATAAATACACATACACTTCACCCGGCTTCATCCCCTTAATTATTGTATTGCAAGGAAGACAAAGGTGTAAGCATGTGATTATGAGGTTGGCACCAGGATGAGGATCTTATTATAGGGGATATTAAAGGAACGTTATGTTTAAAGATGACAAACTGCAACAGATAGAGACATGGAAAACTCCCTCAGTCATGGAGTGGGAGGAAAAATCGAGATAATGGCTCAGGAGAGAGATGGTCATCAATCAGAATAAGTATTTCAGCTGGAGTGCTTTCAGACTGGCAGTACAAAAGAGGGGCACGGTATTCAACGCGAGCTCAATTCCCTGTGTTTTCGAGAGAGCTGAATAGATATATGCTGTAGCTAAACTCATCTCAGTATGCAGCACTGTGCAAAAGTCTTAGGACACCATTAGATTTGTTGTGTCAGCAATCACATAATGAATGTGTATAACATATTGTTGACGACTGGACCCATAATACTCGTTTCCAGATCTTCATTCCAATATGTGTGAGCTTTAGCATATCTTTGCCTTTTCACCCTGTTCCCCTTCTGAAAAGTGGCTTACTGGCTGCTGCCCTTCCCTTACTTAAAGACACCCTTACTGATCAACTTCTTCAGACTCCGACAAAGTGTAAGGGGCGGTCCGACTAAATACTTGTAACCTATTTTATCTTTTTGTTATATTGCATACAAATTTTCTGAGAAATAATTATGTATGGTCGAAACCAATGGCACATTTAAACTAATGGTGGTCTAAGACTTTTGCATAGTACTATATACCCAGTCTCGCAATGCTGAATCCTGTGATTAGCTTAAATTTCCTTTACAACGAATAACACATCACACATCTTGCGCTTAAAGTGCAGTAGGAGTGATCTGCTCCCGGAACCTGATTTGCAAATCGTTAATTACTTATCCGTTTCCAGCAAACAGGGCTACGATTTGATCCGAGAGCACATCGTCTCCCGACTACTGCCTCAGTCAGTCAATCAGTCAGCATCCAACGACGCCTTGTGGAGACTGATTAATGCCGTGTTTTGTGAAGAGACCTGGGGAGAGCGTCTCCTGCTGTAGGTAATAATGCTATCTCTACCCCCGTAGCACCGGCATCAATAATCCCTTATTCAAAGCACAGCGCATGACATGGCCTCGGTTGTACAAGATTGAAAAAGCTGTTTACTTCTTGAGAAAGATAGTGTATCTGCCACCATGAAATAAATGACTTGCACCAAGGAAATGACCCCATTTGAGCAGGCTGCCAGCACGATGGAGCGAGCAACGATGGAGTATGACAAATGTAAAAAGGGAATCGATGTAATGGGTCGACACTCATTAACAACACAATAAGCAGTAATGAAATGTAATTTTTCGGAAACCGAGCGTGCGCTGAGCCATGCAGCGATATAACTCGACACACGGATGCAACTGCATTCTATCAGGACGTTTGTATATACATATATGATGAGTGAGTTTGATTTTTTGAGGTTCTATCCCAAGAGTGCACAAGATAGCCCATCGTAGGGCCAGCTACTGTTGGTTGTGGCACCCTTGGATGATTCCCCAATCAGCCACACCTTTCACAACCAGTCATGCCTACATTTGCCAAAAGGCACCACCAAGACTCAAACGTAGGTCACCACAGAAAATTGTACCTTCAAATATTATTCAGTTCCCTGTTTTTACTCATGTGGGACAGTTTCTGTGTTTTTCACCAAAGGTAAACGTGACAACATTTGAGCTTCTGAACCACGGGTCTAAAAATCTTTAGAAACCCAGTCCAAGGGTATTGCAATGTTCAGTTTTCTCTTAAACAGCATCTAAAATGCAAACTTAAAAACAATCCATAGTTCACAAAGCCTACCTTCTTGTTGTGCTTTACGCCTCTGTTCATTCTGTAAAACAAACACAAAAGAGAGGGAAGAATGCAGTGGTGGACAAAGCACACAAACAGTGTGCTTGAGTTAGAGATACCCAAGGTAAAATATTACTCCAATAAAAGTAGTCCTCCATTTAGAGCGCGACTTGAGTATTTGTGATTTATTATGGCTCTAATGTCCTATCATCATTTTTTAAAACAAAACTCTTGCTTAAGCAACTCGTTTTAGGTGAATAGACTCTAGTGTAACTCTTGGCACACCAATCTTTTAACAGAATGTCATTCATTAGTCCAACAGGCCAAAACAGGTTCCAAACAAAGTCTGTGCTATACTCTGACTGGTGTGTTTGCCTCTCTAATGAAGTCGAGTAAAAAGCAAGATATTTGACTTTGAAATGTAGTGGAGTTAAAGTAAAAGTCACCCAAAATGGAAATGCTTCGGCAAAGTACAGATACGCGAAAAACACTACTTGCGTACAGTAGTGTTCTATATTTCTGCATAAATATGACTTAAAACATCATCAGATTTTCAAACAAGTCCTAAAAGTAATTAAAGAGAACCCAGTTAAACAAATGAGAGATAAAATATTATACTTGGTCATTTATTTATTGAGAAAAATGATCCAATATTACATATTAGTGAGTGGCAAAAGTAGTGTGACCCTCTGCTTTCAGTATCTGGTGTGACCGTCCTGTGCAGCAATAACTGCAGCTAAACGTTTCCTGTAGCTGTTGATCAGTCCTGCACACCGGCTTGGAGGAATTTTAGCCCATTCCTCCGTACAGAACAGCTTCAGCTCTGGGATGTTGGTGGGTTTGCCTCACATTAGCTTGGCTCGCTTCAGGTCCTTCCACAACAATTTCCAGTGGAATTAATGGTCAGGACTTTGACTTGGCCATTCCAAAAACATGAACTTTATTCTTCTGTAACCATTCTTTGGTTAGAACGGCTTGTGTGCTTAGGGTCGCTGTCTTGAGCTGCATGACCCACCTTCTCCTGAGATTCAGTTCATGGACAGATGTCCTGACATTTTCCTTTAGAATTCTCTGATATCATTCAGAATTCATGTTCTATCAATGATGGCAAGCCGTCCTGGAACAGATGCAGCAAAACAGGCCCAAACCATGATAACTACCACCACCATGTTTCACAGATAGGATAAGGTTCTTAGTGCTGGAATGCAGTGTTTTCCTTTCTCCAAAACATAACGCTTTGCTTTTCTTGTAACCAAAAAAGTTCTATTTTGGTCTCATCCGTCCACAAAAACATTCTTCCAATGGCCTTCTGGCTCGTCCACGTGATCTTTAGCAAAAATGCAGACGAGCAGCAATGTTCTTTTTGGAGAGCAGTGGCTTTCTCCTTGCCCAGCCCTGCCATGCACACCATTGTTGTTCAGTGTTCTTCTGATGGTGGACTCATGAACATTAACATTAGCCAATGTGAGAGAGGCGTGCTTCAGTTGCTTAGAAGTTACCCTGGGGTCCTTTGTGACCTCACCAACTATTACACGCCTTACTCTTGGAGTGATCTTTGTTGGTCGGCCACTCCTGGGGAGGGTAACAATGGTCTTGAATTTCCTCCATTTGTACACAATCTGTCTGACTGTGGATTGGTGGAGTTCAAACTCTTCAGAGATGGTTTTGTGACCTTTTCCAGCCTGATGAGCATCAACAACTCTTTTTCTGAGGTCCTCAGAAATCTCCTTTGTTCGTGCCATGATACCCATTGATTAAAAACACCTGACTCTAATTTCACCTTCAAATTAACTGCTAATCCTTGAGGTTCACATACTTTTGCCACTCACTAATATGTAATAGTGGATCATTTTCCTCAATAAATAAATGAGCAAGTATAATATTTTTGTCTCATTTGTGTAACTGGGTTCTCTTTATCTTCCTTTAGGACTTGTGTAAAAATTTGATGATGACTTAGGGCATATTTATGTAGAAATGTAGAAAATTCTAAAGGGTTCACAAACTTTCAAGCACCACTGTACAGTAGGGAATTACATTTACTTAGTTACTGTCCAATGGGTGCCCCAATAATCAATCCCTCCTGTTACCATCCATTTGGAACAGGCAAATTCAGACTCAAGTTTTGTTTTCTTACATGATTTATGTCTTGATAAAAAATATTATATCACAATATTTTAAGACATTACCACGATACATGTGATCGCAGGCAAAAATGCATCAGTAGCAACCGATTCTTAATATTATTCCATACTTAGTAATAGAGTTTTTATTCAAAATAACCAGGACTAATTACACTCTTTACAATAAAACATGCAGTTGGTCAGTGTTCTTTAAGCACTGACGATATCCTTTATATGTTCAGAATTGCATACTGCCTATCTCAGTAACAAATTTTATCATGATACTGTAACGTACTGACATATTGCCCATCCCTAGTCGAAAGGCATTCCTTGTCAGACCTTATTTGATTAAGGGACCTCTGCACTCTGCTAATTTGTCTAACCTACTCAAGGCCAGGGCTAAAAGGACACGCTGCACCCGGTTATGACACCCTTCTCCAGTCAGTGCCTCAGATGTGACTGCCATACTGAAAATGTAGTAACAATCCACAATGAGACTCTTGATCTGGCCTGGGATATGTCGTCGATCAAGGGCGATCTCGGCCAGTGTGTGTGGTATGGCTCTAGCTCTACAGGCGTCTGCAAGGTCCAGGTTCAGCCAGAGCAAAGAAAGTTCTTTATTTTCATATGCTCCACTTATAAGCTGTGTGCTCAAGACAGTCTGGAACATGAGGAATCCAACCCTTTGAACTGGATCAAGTACACCGTCAGGTGATGAGTGATGCTGAACAATCCTTCCCACCACACTGAGCAGGGAGATTACTGGCGTTTTCCTCCTTGGGAAAGGAGCCATCTTTCTCTCCAGTTCAGTTCCGATTACAGTTAGCTATTAAATAAAAAAATCATCTTTCTTGTAATTTGTGAGCATACCCATACCTAATGATGAAATAAAAGAAAATAAGCTTTCAAAACCATTTAATCCAATAACTTGTCAAATAGCGACATCTGCTGGCCAGATTTGGGCAAGTGCCTCTGGACAACCTAGAAAAACACTTCACAAATGTTCTTTTTTCTTATACAAAGCATTTAAAGGGCTAATGGCTGTTATCCTTGTACTTTCTGTTTGTGGTGAAGAATTCTTGGTGAACTCAGGGTGCTACCTGCTCAGCCTGAAAGCCAAGAGGATTTAGTTCCTGTGTCCCTTTTGGTTGGCTGTCATTACTATCCCTTTTAAGACCCATGGAGACTTATTTGCATTAAGAATATAGTAATGTCGATGTTAAAATAAAGAAAAACACAATAAACACAGCTGAGATCGTCACTGAGCAAGAGCTACTGTGAACCTGAATCACTGTACTGAATCGTGAATCATGAATCGAGTTTCAGCTGGAACGAGTCGTGCTGCTCAAGCAAGTTTAACCAAGTGCACCAAGTAATGCGTCAAGAACCGTATTCGATGAGGTCCGAAGGTGGTCAAGAACTGAGGTACCACTGTACTTTTTGCAGGAAGTAATGACTAAAGAACTCCCCATTATTACGTTTCAAATGAGTCATCTGGAATGGATTATTTTGAGTAACTACGCCAAATCGCTTGTATGGTAGCAACTCCGACCAATTGCCAACCTTGCTCTTGCTTCTCTTACAATTTTCCACAGTTCCTTTCAACTGGGGTGACTAATCTGTGACCAGGGTTGGTGGATAGGTCAAGGTGCTGCTATTTCCCAAACCCAACTCCTTTGCTGTATATTTATAAGTGCTGTCTAGCTGTTGATCAACGTTCTTCTTGGGAAAGGGCAATTGCACTTTGCTTCTGCCCAAACAAGTCAATGCAAAAGGGCCTGCCACAAAGGCTGCCTGCTTCTGGCTCTCTTGCCATTCTTCCCGCCAAACAGTGAAGAGTTTTTTTTTCAGCAATATGTTTCTCAGCCCTGACAGAAGGCCTCTCATTTCCCCTGCTGCCAGTTTAAACTGTCGTTTCAGGGACACCTCCGTTCCTGCCACAGCTGGCTGATCTTGGCTGGTTCATCACATATGGCGTCTTGTCTCAGTGCTTTTCCTCAGAGTCAAACCTTGCTGCCCCGAGGCTGACACAGAGTTGTCCTGAACTTTAGGCGCATATCTGTATCTCCCTTTGCCACTGTCTTGAGGATCTTGCCTAGAAATTCATCAAGTCAGTGCCACACTTTCATTTCGCACTTATCCTACTGATGTCACACTTGGACCTGGAGCCTGCAGTAAGAAATTCCATGCAATGCAGGGTGCCTCTGGGCCTGGCTCCTCTCTTGTATCATCAGGGGTTGTTCGTTTGTGCCACCCAACCTGCTCCCATGACAGGTATTACATCTTGGCCTGAGGCATCTTCAAGACATATATAGGGCATCAACTATAGGCCAGTCATGGAGGGGTTCTCCATCCAAACAGCATCTTGTGATACTTGAATGCTCTCATTGTTTTCAAGTGGGCCCCTTAAATGCACAATAGGGTATAGGTCAGGTGACCAAGGGAAAATGTCCATAACCATCACCATTTATTGCTTTCTTTGGTCTTCAAGTAGGTTTAGGGTGGAATTTCAGCCATTATCATATCTTAAGATCCAAACAAGCATTTTCACTAGTGGTTTCAGACTTTTGGCACCCACTGTATTGGGGGTTGTCCGGAGACTACCTTGGTGGACATGGCAGAGTCCTGCATCTTCATCAGATAGCAGGGAGGTAAGGCCAGTGGCTAACAAATTGGTGCTGCACCAATACTGGGCTTATAAGAAATGGTAACCGCACAAATAATGGCTGGTTCAGTTCATTTCTCTACAGCTGTGGTTATTGACACTGCAACCTGCAATCGATGATTAAGTCCAGGTCCAGACTCCTAAGAGTCAATCTGCAATCTATCTGGATTACTGCTATTAAGAGCAACATAATTAGAAGCAATAGCATAATTTGTGCAACAGCTGGTCCAGACGTTAACAGTACCATCTGTGTTCAACGATGAAAAATTCATAAATTGTGCACTCTAAAGGAAAGCCAATCCAAACGGACGCGCATTCTGGATATTAGTACTCCTTGGCCGCAAAAATAACAATATCACACAGCGCATACACTCACCGGTCACATTATACTCACTGTCCATTTTATCAGCTTAACTTTGTAGTTCTACAATTACAGACTGTAGTCCATCTGTTTCTCTACACACTTTGTTAGTTCTCTAATCAGGCACTATTTGGGTAGTGCATCATCCTCAGCACTGCGGTGCCACTGATCTGGAGGTGGTGGGTTAGTGTTTGTTGTGCTGGTACAAGTAGCTCAGACACAGCAGTGCTGCTGGAGTTTTTAAACACCTCAGTGTCAGTGCTGGACTGAAAATAATCCACTAACCAAAACAGTTAGTAACATAAAAATGATGACATAAATAATGTTCAGTTATTCTCAAGCAATCAAGTTATGATGTGTTAGGTCAACGTGACCATAGGCTTTCTATTAAACCCCACAGAACCAATCCCGCCTTTGTGAAGCCCAATGCAAGGTTTCCCAAAACCAAGTATAGGCGTTAGGAATTATTTCCTAATTGGGTTCAATCATCACCTTCTGTCTGCTCAGGGTTGTGGAGAAGCTGCCCTTGAGCTCAGGAGATAAGGCAAGAAGCAGACACTGTCGTTGTCAGGTTCTTAACTCATCTGCTGTACTCTGGCAAGCACTATACCTTTCTACAATGTTTCTAAGCATATACAGGTTCCCTGAAAAGGTCTTACATTGCACAACCTGCTTGCTCAGTTCCGAAACGGATGGGCCGGGGAAACAGCTTGACATTTAAGCACTCAGTTGTTGGCTGCACCTGGTGGGTCTCCTAATAGCTCACTGTATGGTTTTAACTCGAATAGGATGCCTCCTAAGACAGCATGCATGGTGAAATTAATTCTATACATGTTTAATGTTGCCACCACTGCCACATTTTGTTCTTAAATAAACTATGGAAAGAAATACTGCATCACTTTTTCATTTTTGTAATAGATTGGATTCCAGTATATTTGTACGGGTTTTAGAATGAGTAGCGACATCACATTTTCCAGGAAGCAATGAGTCAAGTAACAGCAATTTTAGTTAAGTAATGAGTAATCAGTAATGGATTATTTTTTTCAATAATTACCCCCAACACTGCTGCACACGATGTGCCTCTCCAGCTATTACCACTTCTGCTTGTTCTACAACTCCAGTTTTGGATAGAATCAACTCTTCTAAAAGCCTAAATGAGTTGTGCATTCAATGTTAATCTCACGTTCTTCATCTGAAACGCCTCTGCTCGAACTAGAAATAATAACAGCATGTCATTCCTTACTTCCTTGCTTCCATTGCTTTTTTTGTACAAGTCCTTGATAGAAATGGCAGTGTTGTTAGAAAAGGCTATAAACCATTACTTTCCAATCTTTAAAAATACCTGCTCTATTCTATACCTGATTTCTTCATGCACTGCATTCATAAAACCTTCCTTCTTCATGTTACATGTTGTGATATGCGAATTATTATGACAAATATCATGCCTACTCGACTTACCTTGAGATTTTTTCAGGTTTGGTATGTCATATTTTCTGTCTTCTCATTTGCTTTGCAAACCAGCAATGTGAAACTATGACTACATGTTACATTCTGGTGTGAACAACAAGTACTACGACATCTCATCAGTTTCCAAAGAGGACCAGAAAAAAAAGCGAGTCCTATTTAAAGTTCACGAAAAGAACCGAGGCCCGTTGCAGCTGGATGAATGAAGTGTTGAAAAACAGCGTTTAAAAACCTCCAGCAGCACTGCTGTACCTGATCCTCTCTTAGCAGCACAACATGGCAAACACGCCATCAGTATCACTGCACCCAAAGAATACCTGATCTGTGGGGTTCTGACCACTAGAGAACAAGGTAAATGGGACTAACAAAGCATGTAGAGAAACTACAGTCTGTAATTGTAGAAATACAAAGCGTCTGTATGGTAAGTGCAACTGATAAAATGGACAATGAGTGTATAAGCAATGAGATGTACCTATAATAAAGTGGTTGACAAGAGCAATTTGCGCGTGAGAGAGAGAGATGCTGGAGATCTTTAGCCATTCCGCATTTGATGCACTAAAAGCACAGCTGACAAATAAGCCCTACAGTAAATACAAAAATATAAAAAGTCGCGATTGCCACATGTCACTTCCATTCCGCGCCGCAACCAAGGAGAAAAGAATTTATTAAAACGCCAAGTGCATCGATGATGCCTCCCACTGTTCCAAAGCCTGGCGTGGAATCCAAAGATTGGTTTTCTATTGCTTTCCAAAGTCGAACAAACCAGACGTGATGAAAGACTTAGCAGCGTCAGGCCACGTTGGCACCAGCTGCACGCAGTAAGAGCCTCATGCTGACACGGTAAAGGCTGATAATGGGTGCCCTAATGGAAACTTTCTTTTCGAGTGAACATACATGCTGGGTGAGAAGCTATTAGACTATAAAGTGCCAATTTCCTGATGTTCCCAGCTAACGGCAGAACTCTGCCTCTCAGGCTCTCGGATTCATTAGGTACCAGTTGCAAGCGAGTAACAGATCAGCTACTTGCGAGCTTACGCAGATCCATGCACTGGCTAGGCTGTTAGGTAAAATAATTATCAATGAGGTCATATCAAAGCATGTACAAGAGTCTTCTTGAAGGAAGACTCGCCTCTGTCAAGAGGAAGGTTGGAGCCAATGAGAGAAGCTCTGAGCTTAGTTCCTCTGGATTCTTCTAAAATGAAGAAATGTAAATGTAAATAAAACAGCTGCTACTATGGAAAAAATACAGATATTGTACTGCTAACACTCAATACACATATTACTAAGGCTTGCAGCATGACCGTTACCCATCTGGAAGGGTCAGAAACAACAAGTGGCTCCTCCAGAGACAAACAAAGCCCCAGCTTGCATAGCGCCACAGGGAAGCTGAAAACAGCACTCTGTTTTATTTTAAAAGCTCACCTGCACTAACGTCCACAGATGGCCTGATTTATGTGGGCTCAAACGATTTATTAGACAGATGCTTCACTATTGTTTCACAGGCAGAACCTTTAATCACTGGAAGAGAATGCACTCCTTACCTGTGGAACACGCAAGGTTATTTTGGTATTTTTCAAATATTGGTTCTCTGGAATTTTTCCAATCACGATTATTTCTCATTGGCATAAAAAATAGCCCACCTAGATAGAAATGTCGGATTGCTCCAAAACTTGGCATTTCATGACGTTCATGATTACAGGTGTGGTCTGATTAGACAGGCTCTCAGAGGCTACTTTTGGGTAATGTACCTCTTGGTGAGAGATCATTGACTTCTAGACCTGCCTCTACAATGCCCAGTTGACAGACTTTGAGAGGAGGCACATCACTGGACTGGAAGAAGCAGGATGGGCGTTTTGACGAATTGCCCACCACCTATCCCGCTCTGACCGATTAGGTATTGGGAGCAGTGGTACCATGAGGGTGAGCGCACACAGCAAACAGGCTCTGGACAGCCCAGACAGACCCCCAGTAGAGAGGGTCGTTTGATTCAGTTGTACAGTTTTCCCCAATAAACTTTTCCTTTCACTCTAACATTGTAATCCATTTCATACAGTGGTGTGAAAAAGTGTTTGCCCCGTCCTGATTTGCAATTTTTTTCTAGGTTTGTCACACTTAAGTGTTTCAGGACATCAAACCAATTTAAAAATTAGTCAAAGACAACACAAATAAACAAAAAAATGCAGTTTTTAAATTAAGGTGTTTATTATTAAGGGAGAAAAAATCCAAACCTACATGGCCCTGTCTGAAAAAGTGATTGCCCCCTAAACCTAATAACTGGTTGGGCCGCCCTTAGCAGCAACAACTGCAACCAAGCCAAGTCAAGTCAAGTCAGATTTATTTATATAGCGCTTTTTACAATGGAGCATTGTCTCAAAGCAACTTTACAAGTTTAGATTATCTCCTAATAACTACGTCCAATCCCAAATTGAGCGAGCCTAGGGCGACAGTGGCAAGGAAAAACTCCCTAGTTCTAGGAAGAAACCTTGGGAGGACCAAGACTCAAAAAGGGACCCAACCTTCCTTGGGCGGCGTAGATGATAAATCTAAGAGCGAACTAAAGTCATGGAGTCAAAGTTCGAATAGAATGTGAAGTATGCACATCGACATTAAGTGGCCGCGGGTATGATGATAAATCTAAGAGCGAAACTAAAGTCATGGAGTCATGGTCGAATAAAATGTGAATTATGCACAGTGGAGCTCCATCAGATGTACATCATGTGTGGGGCCGGAACTGCCGGAACACAGCTCGGAGAGAAAACAGAAAATGTAATTAGTTATTGATTAAGAGCACAGTGTCTATTAACAATCACTGATGCCAAGTGTAGCATGAGACCCCGGCAGCATTAGCTATAGCAGCATAGCTAGAAAGCTAGAAAGAGGAGAACAGGAAGGAAAACACAGCCAAGAGGGATCACATGAGACATTGGCAACCCCCACGAGCGGCAGAAGACAGCAACCCAACGTCTCTGATCACCATAAGACTCTTTTATGACTATGAACCCCCCAGCTCTGCCCTTATTCTAAGGCAAGGTTGCATGAGTCAAGATCACGAGGACCCAAGCCTAGTTCAGCCAGACCGCCCACCCGACACTCCCGGCAAGCGGACAAGGCAGGCAGGTCAGACATGACTTCAGACTCCGGCCTCAGCAACCCAAACCATGCAACCTGGTCTAAATCTAGTCAAAAGCCTGTGTAAATAAGTATGTCTTTAGCCTAGACTTAAAACTTTGGAGAGTGTCTGAGTGTCGAACGAAAGTGGGAAGTTTATTCCATAGTTGGGGGGCCATGTATGAGAGAGCCTTTCCCCCTGCTGTGACTTTTTTAATTCTAGGAACTAAAAGAAGTCCTGCACCCTGCGAACGAAGTAGACGGGTTGGATTGTAAAACTCTATGAGCTCAATCAGATAATGTGGGGCCAGGCCATGTAGAGCTTTATTATTTATAATATAAGTATTTTGTAATCAATGCGGAATTTGACAGGTAACCAGTGCAGTGATGATAGAACAGGAGTGATATGATCAAATTTTCTAGTTCCAGTTAGCAGCTGCATTCTGAACTAACTGAAGTTTATTTATAGATTTACTAGAGCATCCAGTAAGTAAGGCGTTACAGTAATCCAACCTTGAGGTTATAAACGCATGAACAAGTTTTTCTGCATCATTAAAAGAGAGGATATTTCTAAGTTTAGCGATATTACGTAATTGAAAGAAAGCAATTCGAGTTATGCTGCTAATGTGCGCATCAAAGGAGAGATCTGAATCAAATGTGACCCCTAAGTTTTTTACAGACGGACTGGGCAATACTTGGCAGCCATCTAGATTTAGGATAGATGTAGCCAACCTGTCTCTCATAGCCTTAGGTCCCACTAATAGCACCTCAGTTTTATCTGAGTTAAGTAAGAGAAAATTAAATAACATCCAATCTTTTATTTCCTTTACACAGTCCTCGATTTTGTTGATTGTAAGGCTGTCATTAGGTTTGGCTGATATGTACAGCTGTGTATCATCTGCATAGCAGTGGAAACTAATGCCATGTTTACGAATAACTGAGCCTAGTGGCAGCATGTACAGAGAGAATAAAAGCGGGCCAAGCACTGACCTCTGAGGCATGCCATACTTCACTTTTGAGATCTTAGACCTTAGATTATTTATATGAACAAACTGGTACCGGTCGGTCAAGTAGGATTTAAACCAAGAAAGTGCTAATCCCTTAATACCTATAGTATTTTCTAGTCTGTTTAGTAAAACATCATGATCTATAGTGTCAAATGCTGCACTTAAATCTAACAGAACAAGAAAAGAAACACATCCCTTATCTGCGGACATTAACAAGTCATTTAGTACCCTAATCAATGCTGTTTCAGTACTATGATGGGGCCTGAAGCCAGACTGAAATGTTTCATAAATTTCATCCCTTTGGAGGTAACTGCAGAGCTGCTGATAGACGGCTTTTTCTAAGATTTTGGACAGAAACGGTAGATTTGAAATTGGTCTATAATTAGATATCACACAAATGTCAAGAGTGGCTTTTTTAATCAGTGGTTTGATAACGGCAGCTTTAAAGGATTTGGGCACATAACCAAAGGTAAAGGATGACTTTAAAATAACTAACAGTGGCTCTATAATACTAGGTATTACTTGTTTGAGTAAACGTGTAGGAATGGGATCTAATAAACATGTTGATGACTTAGACGAGCTGATCAGTGCGGATAGTTAAGTATTAGTAATTGGGGTAAAAGATTCTAATCTTGATTTACAGCTCATTAAACAGATGTCTTCACTAGTGCTGCATCTGGAAGGTGGCTGAATAGTTTGGTGATGTGATGAGCATTGAGTTTTATGCCTAATGTTCTCTATCTTATCATTAAAAAAAGTCATGAAAATCATTACTATTAAAATGACACAGAACGGGAGAATCACTTTCTGTGGGGATTTTTATTAATTTGCAGACTGTATTAAAAAGAAATATTGGATTATTCTTATTTTTCTCTATGATTGAAGAGAAGTATGCAGCTTTAGCTTTAGTGAGGGCATGCTTATACTCTGTCATGCTGTCCCTCCAACCAAGCTTAAACACCTCCAATTTACTATGTCTCCACTTGTGCTCTAAATGCCATGTTCTTTGCTTTAAGGTAGGGGTGTGGTCATTATACCATGGTGCTAGCCTTTTTTCCCTAATACGTTTGACCCTAGCAGGGGCAGTCATGTCCAGGGTTGAGCGAAGCACACATTCTAATTGCTCATTTACACAAGATGATTTATCTCCATAGGTGTATTAAATTTTAAGTCTGGTAGGTTTTTAATAAACGCAGCTGGAGTAGCAGATGTGATAGTGTGCTTAGTGTGATAACGAGGCAGAAGGATTTTATTTATTAGAGATAGCTCAAATACTAAAAGATAGTGATCTGAAATCGAATCACTTTGGGGGAAAACATCAAGGTTATCTATTTTGATATCAAATGTTAATATTAGATCTAAAGTATGATTACAGCGGTGGGTTGGTCCCATCACATTCTGAGTGATACCCATGGATTCTAAGATGGACTCGAAAGCAATTATAAGTGGATCCTGCTCATTGTCAAAGTGAATATTGAAATCACCTACAATTAAAGCCTTATCTGTTGACAGTAGTAAGCAGGAAAGAAAGTTAGCAAATTCCTGAAGAAATTCTGAATAGGGACCAGGAGGGAGGTAAATAGTGATAAGCTGAAAAGAGTGTGGTTTTGACTTCCATAACGATGGATCAGTCACATTAAGAATCAGTATTTCAAAAGAATTAGCCTTGTATTGGGATTTAGCTGTAACACCTAACTCTTTGTCAAAAAAATGTAGCTATGCCTCCCCCCTGACCATTAGGACAAGGGCGACTAGCATGACTGTATCAAGGAGGGGAAGCTTCATTTAAGGCTAAATATTCATCAGGTCTAATCCAAGTCTCAGTGAGACAGAGAGCGTGTAAGCGTTTATCAGTGATCATTTCATTTACAATCACTGCTTTGTTTGTAAGTGATCTAATGTTAAGTAATCCTAGCTTTAGTCTAATGTTGTTATTTCTTTGGCAGCTATCTGTGTTTATACAAATGAGGTTATTAAAACAGACTTTTTGAGAGTGTTTACGTTTAGGGCAGATGCGGGTAACAGACACAGTTTCAATAATGTGGGTTCTGGTTGACAGTGCATGGCTACCAGCAGAGAGTTGGTTAAGCCGGTCTGTCTGCTGCCTGACCCCTGCTCTGGATAGTCAGCCCCTAACCAATTGGGCCATAAGACTATGGGCAATGTTGCAGGAGATGAGAGCAGCACCCTCCAGAGTGGGATGCACACCATCCCATCCTAAAAGGCCAGGCTTACCTTTAAAGGCTATCCAGTTGTCTATATAGCCCACGTTGTTTTCAGAGCACCAGTTGGACAGCCAGCAGTTCAGCGACCATAACCTGCTGTAGGCTTGGTCACCTCGCCTCATTGGGATGGGGCCAGAGCAGACTACAGCATCGGACATTGCCTTCGCCACGCTAACCACCTCTACAAAATTAGCCTTAGTAACCTCTGACTGACGAAGGCGTATATCATTAGCCCCTACATGAATAACTATCCTAGAGAATCTGCGGCTCTCGAGTTCACTAAGACTCGTTACAATGTCCTGCACTCTGGCTCCGGGGATACAGAGAACTCTAGCTGCTGGTGTCCCTAAAGGGGTAGCAAGTTTCACATGTCATAAAATAGAGTCACCTATGACCAGAGCTCTTTCAACAGGCTGCTCAGTAGGTGTTTCACTGAGGAGGGCAAACCTGTTGGACACGTGATCAGGTAAAGAGTGGTGCTCTCGTGGACTAGCCTTAAGACTACGTCGCCGAACCGTCGCTCACTTGCCCTGCTGCAAGGACTCTGCCCGGGCTCTAACTTCACCTTTGGCATCCAGATCTGCTAAGCTAGGAGGTGAGCTAGCCTTCTCTAATGTCTGGATGCGCGCCTCTAAAACTACAATCTTCTCCGTCAGACTGCCTACAAGCCTACACCTATCACAAGTAAAATTTACACTAATGACGGAGGAAGAATAGCTAAACATGCCACACTCAGCACAGGGAACAAGCACAACAGAAGCCATGTTAGTACAATTAATGAATTAAAGATACTTAGCTTCGGGTGGTGTTGTGGGGTGCCGAGTGAAGATATGGTTCAGCTGCAGTCGATGGTCCAATGCAATGCTTGATTAAAGTGTTAATACAAGTTAAGTAACACACAAACGTCACTAAAAAACTAAGTCTCAGAAAGAAAGTGGGAAAAGACTGTAAAAAGTTATAAAAACACACACTACTACTGCGACGAAGACGCAACTCTGGTTATTAGCTAATGGCTAACTACTGCGAACACAAGCCGGTATGCCTGTAAAGTTACTAAATAACGATTAGCGGCAAAAAAAAAATATAATATATATATATATATAATCCGCCGGTACGAGAATAAAATGATTAAGATGTTGTAAAAACCTACTATATATACGATTATATATGATACAGATGCGGGAATTAAAAAATATCAAAGGTAAATATCTCCTAGCAGCTACGACACCGCGTCCTCTGTGCAACCGCGGATCAGTCTGGGTTGCCAGATCCTCGCAATCCTCGTGTCAGTTCTCTCAGCGTTCTCTCAGCGTTCTCTCAGCGTTCTCTCAGCGTTCTCTCAGCGTCTGTGAAATGGTAATCAATGTGCTGATCCAAGCGTTTGTGATAACCTGCAGTGAGTCTCTTACAGCGTTGTGGAGGAATTTTGGTCACTCATCTTTGCAGAATTGTTGTAGTTCAGCCACATTGGAGGGTTTTCCAGCATGAACGGCCTTTGTAAGGTCATGCCACAGCATCTCAATAGGATTCAGGTCAGGACTTTGACTAGGCCACTGCAAAGTCTTCATTTTGTTTTTCTTCAGCCATTCAGAGCTGGACTTGTTGGTGTATTTTGGATCATTGTCCTGCTGCAGAACCCAAGTCCGTTTCAGCTTGAGGTCACCAACAGATGGCCGGACATTCTCCTTCAGGATTTTTGGTAGACAGCAGAATTCATAGTTCCATTCATCACAGCAGGTCTTCCAGGTCCTGAACAGCCCCAGAAGATCACACTACCAACCTGACCGTAACTGAGGCAAGTGAGGCCTGCGGTTCTTTGGATGTTGTTGTGGGGTCTTTTGTGACCTCTTGGATGAGTCGTCGCTGCGCTCTTGGGGTAATTTTGGTCGGCCGGCCACTCCTGGGAAGGTTCACCACTGTTCCATGTCTTCTCCATTTGTGGATAATGGCTCTCACTGTGGTTTGCTGGAGTCCCAAAGCTTTAGAAATGGCTTTATAACCCTTTCCAGACTGATAGATCTCAATGACTTTCTTTCTCAATTGTTCCTGAATTTCTTTGGATCTCGGCATGATGTGTAGCTTTTAAGGATATTTTGGTGTCCTTCACTCTGTCAGGCAGGTTATACAGTTTCATTAAATTCCAACAACTCCTCCTTGGTGAGGTTTATTATTTTTTTGGTCATGAGTGTATCTACTAAAACATGCTCCTTGAACTGCCATGTGAGAATGCTTACACCAGGTAGTAGCTAGCGCCCCAAACAGAAATGATCAATATTCCATGTGCACGTTAGGAAAACCAGTTGAGACCTCTAACCAGTCAGTGACATAAGATATAGATTGCTAATCTAATGTAAAGTCTAAAGAAAACCCAATACAACAAAAAGAGCTCTGGACACCAAATGTGGGTACTTGCTAACAGTTTTAACAGCTGGAGCAGTAAAGTCCGAGTCACTAAAGTTTTACTTCTGTGACGAGAGGTCCAAAAGCAATCTATTTTATTCTTAGCAGCTTGTACCCAGTACACATTATTGACAAGCTGGAGTTCCCAAACCTGCTTAATATTGATAGAGCTGTAAACCTGTAGCTCCTATTAATAAAATATTCTATCAAATATTTACTTTCCTTACTGTGTTATTACCAAAGGCATAACTAGTCTGGGTGCATGGCGTTCAGTAAGAAACATATTATACATACAATACTGTGCAAAAGTCTTAGGCCACCATTAGATTTGTTGGTATGGTATGATATGTATGTTATTGTCAGCAACTGGACCCAAAAACTTCAAACTGGGATTCATCTCCCAATAATCCTCTTTTCCACTGATCTTCATTCCACTCTTTGTGAGCTTTAGCAGATCTTTGGCTTTTCACCCTGTTCCCCTTCTGAAAACAAGTATTTCCGATCAAGCTTCTTCAGACTCATGGTTCAACCTGGCATCCCGATGAAGCTCCCAGATTCTGCTATTGCTCAAGCATAAGGGGAGGTCACACTAAAAACTTACCACTGTAGCCTACTGAAGCTATTTGCATACAAACTTCCTGTATTTTCTGGTTGTATTCTAATAGAGAGACTGAGAAATAATTATATTTGGTCATTATACTATTGCTTCAACATTGGAATATGCTGGCCTAAGACTTTTGCACACTGTGTGTATAAAAATACCATTTCATTATTGACTCTGTTTACTGGACTAAATAACGCCAATAATCACACATATTCTCTACGCTATTATATTTATTATTTTATTTATTATATATCACCTTATGTTCTCTAGTTTTATATTCTTTTTATATATACCTCATAACATTGTATTATCTTTATTACAGTCTACAGATTATTATATTTTATTTCATGTATTTTTTATTCTCTCTTTTTATTTTCTGATTTACTTTCTGTGTATTTAAATAATAATAATATAAATGTATTACTTAGGTAAAAAGTTGAAGTCTTACATATAACATCAAGGCTGCCCAAGGAGGTTGGACCACTTTTTGAGTCTTGGCCCTCCCAAGGTTTCTTCCTTATAACATTTAGGGTTTCAGTTAGGGTTGTGGGCTTACGTATTTCGAAAGTTTTAAGACAATGCTCCATTGCGTAAAAAAAAAAAAAAAAATCACTACATAAATAAATTTGACTCAACTTGTATTAGCAACCTCTAAAAATCTTTTGGATCCCAACAGTGGCAGCTTAGCAGTTCTGGGATTCAATAGTTGAGTACTTTCACAGCAGTGCCACCACAGATCTATGGCCTTCCACTTTGAAAATGAGACTATAGTTGTGTCCTCTAGCTTGGACACATTTCTAATACTTCCTTAAGCAATTTGTATTTACCATTACAAAAGATGTTTAAGTACAATGCAAGATATCTGAGTGTAATGTATTCGGCATTCTTAGTACGTGACGATTTTCCAAGCAGAACATCATAATGGCTGTATTGCATAATCCTTAAGCTATGAAGGCTGCAGGGCAGTGACGTGGATTCATTGTACTCGTTTATGTGCCCGTTGCTGTGTATACATTTGAATGGTCTGTCACGGGTCTTTCACAGAAGGTGAGAGAACATATTTCCTTTTAACTCCAAATGCTCGCTCAGACAATGGCTGCCAAGGCCAGGCATTCAGCGAGGGAAACAAATGAAAACTCTAGTACTTGACAGACAAATAAATTAAAGCGGTACAGAAAAGGTCTCCTTTCTCCTACCAATCGGCTGATGCCGGCCTCTGCAGACAAGGAAGGACAAAGCCTGCAGCTGAACATATCATGTTCTCAAACAGAGTCATTAACAAAAAAACGTTTCATACTTGATGTTTCCATGTGTGTAGGAGCACATTTGCATATATGTATTAAATCTCTACTGAATGTGGTAAAGCTGGCTAAATTTTAGTGCCTCAATTAGAGAAGCATTCATTTTGCACTGTTTAAGGGCTGGTCCAAGTTACAATGATCAGACCTTGTGTCCACATTAAGTAGTAGTACTTATAAAAATGGTATATTCTTTTATTTAATGGCCATTTTTGAAAAACAATGGGTGTGACTTCATAGTACTGTGGCTAAAGTCGATGTACATTACCTCACAAAAGCCCACCATTATGCCAAGTTGCCAAGTTGACCCTTCTACAGTCTGAGGAAGCTTGATCAGGAATGCTTTTTGGAAGGGTAGCAGCAAAGAAACCACTTTTTCAGAAAGGGAACAGGGTGAAAAGGCTAAGGTAAGCTAAAGCTCACAGAGATTGGAAGGAAGATCAGTGGAAAATGTAGTGACAAATCCAGGTTTGAAATTTTTGGGTCCTGTCATTGACAATATATGTGGTCTTTTGCACAATGCTATATAGCAATATTCCTAGTTCCCTTACATTATCTTTAAAGCCGACTCCCTAAATACTATTTTCTGAATTCAATTTTATATGAAATGTACTTAATTTATAATTAAAATAAATACCATTGACAAGTTCTAACACTTTAGCCTTTACAAATCTCATTGGCCTTTCACTGACATAATAATACTGTATCTAATTAATTCTACACCTACATCCATTCTGAAAATTGGTAACCTCGAAAAAATAATTTGGCTTTCCTGAAGAAAAAAAAAAGTTTTTGTGAACAAAAGCTGTTTTTCTTATGAGGGCCAGCAAAATGTCAGGACAAGGTAAAATACGGAAGATCTTTCTATCCTTGTGTGGACATTTGGTTCTTTTAATGGTATATGAACACAAATATAACTAAAACAAGGTCCCGTTTGTATGTCCTATATGGTGATCTATGCCTGTTTATCCAATCTAGCCTTAAACATATTTCATACCATATGTAGCAATAAAAGGAAAGAAATAAGAGAAATACAGAGAGGAATTCTGTGTGGATTTTTACAGACATCTCTTCTCTTGCAGCAGCTTATAGATTGGCCCAGAGGTCATCCATGACATAAATGTCCCCAATTATCAGCAAGGACATGGGTAGGTACGTCCCCTATGAGCAAAAATCTATAAGAGTCACAGGTCCCCAGAGCACAACTCAAGAGTTTTAGACAGAACATAACAGAGATGGACAACTGTTATCGTCAGTCTGTGGAGAATTAAATGAACTCCACTGCTTTACAGATGCTGAAGCAGAATCCTGGCTAAACTGAATGAATCTGATCAAACCAAGGCTTCATTACATCCTCAAAGACCTACTGAATACAAAAACACACATCTGACTTTGTCTATAGAGAGTCCATAGTCACAAGCAGCTTCAAATTATGAGCAAAGATCACTGATTAGGAATATCTGCATACTTTTGCTCATGATTTATATAACTTTTCAGAAATAGGATTGCCTAAACTTCATTGGGCAGAGGATCATTAAACAAAGTTCTTATTGGACGATTCATTGTCTGGATTCTACATACTAGGAACATTAGAGGAAACTTGCTCCACTATAGCTCTCTCAGGAATTCTGGCTTATCATTGACCTACAAAAGGCTTTAAACAACGGTTTCTCTCCAGGTTTCAATACACTACTCCTTCGTAACAATGAAAAGATCACCCTAGGTCCATTTGCTTACTAATTAAACCACAACTACAATTAAACTAGTTTTCATGTTGACTAGGCACTAATTAACTCAAGTACACTTGAACATGAAGATGACACAAACTCCTAAGAATCATCCACAAGCTTTATATCCACTATGATGAACAAGCACAGAGTCCTTGATGACATCATGCATGTCTGCATCATCAGTGCTGCACTGAATAACGTCAGAAAGTTCATCCTTAACATAACCAAAGTAATTAAATAATGCTTTTTGCTGGTTCTAATAATACTTATGTCCTCCAGATGAGGTCTGTTGGTACAAAACAAGAAAAGATCCAGTTTTAAGGATCATTGTAAGAGATCATTATAAAAATATGAATACCAAAAATATCTAATAAAAAATGTAATAATTTCTACCATAAAATACATAGCCAAAAGTGTGTGGACACCAGAAGATAACCTCTATATTTGTTAGGCACATTAATTTGGTAGGCATTAATGTGAAGTTTCTCTCCCATCCATGCTATACAACAAAAACTTTCACCCTTCTGGTTGTGTTCCATGGAGATTCACTTTCAGTCAGTCACAAGATCATTATACTGTAATACAAGCAATATGTACTGTATACACCACAAGAAACAACACTGCTTTAGGCAATGTGTAGGCCATTACATAGATTGCAAAATGGCAGGGTACAATGCAGGGAGCAGCTATTCCCTTCCAAAGCAAATGCTGTTTTGGTTAAACACCTAAACCGGACAGGGAGTCAACGGCACAATAAGATTTCGGATATGTATTGTTAGAGTGCATAGGTCTTTGCATTTTTCTCACTGATCAAAAGTAACACATGGAGAAATTCAGGATGGTGGGATATTGATGGTGGAGGAACTCTAGATGATATTAGTTCAAAAATTACATCTGCCTCTCGCCTCCAACAGTTTTATGTACCCGCTGTACAACTATTGGATCTCCTAAGTAGTAATATTCGAGCACAACCCAGACCGCGTTCCATTTTCTCTTCAGGTATATCTGCTTCTGCTTCCCCAGATTATTTCAGCACGCTCTCTCACCACAGGCAAGGTAATTTCCGATTCAAATAAACTCGCATTACCCTGAAACAAAGTTTATCAGCCAAAAGATGAAACATAGGAGTGATATAATGACCAGCTTAGGATACCAGGTTTAAAATGCACAATATAGTGCAGATAAATTTTTTTTTCTCAAAAAGTTATTTTTAATTTTTAAAAAATTCAAATGCTGTTCACAGCCAGTTTTTAAAGGGCTCATTGATTAACAGGATCATCTTGCCAATGGCTGAAAGTTAAGGGCTACTGCTTCTGGCTCGAAAATGGGATGAGTGGGAGTACGTATTCAGGTGGGAGAGAAGTCAGAATGAAATTTCGAGCAGAACAGCATTTTCTTTAACCCCCAGAGAGCGACAAATGCAATTTGCATCAATTTTTAACATCTTGGCTTATTGGTTTTATGACTCAAACAGTCAAAGGCACAGACATAAACACAACCAGTGTTAGCAAATAATCCGTGTTTGCATTCCCCTTGCACTTCGACAAGCAGAGGAAGAATCAAGTTAGAAATGAAATGGAAATGAATGCTTCAGTAAGACAACAACCAAAAGCAATATTAAACCAGGAAACAGTTCAAAATTGAAAAGAGTTCAAATCCCAAAAATCCAAATAAACTAGATTTTACAAGTGCAATGAGGTGCACATGTACTCAGTTGTATAGCAGAAAAAGCAATGGGATTCAGATAAGATTACCAACTAACATTGCAACATTGCTCATCCATCCTTTATGCTTTCGGCAGTGGACGGGGGTAGCATCGGCCCTCTAGCCTGTCTGTAGCTTCACAGTACCATCCTCAGCAGGGCTGGAATGATACAGAACGGCATTCTGGTAAGTAATAATAGAGCGCAACCTTGGAATTTGAACTCATTTGGTTCCAGAAAGCTATTCGACTCTGTTAATGCCTATATTCAAATGTAATTAGTGACTATTAGCATGAATAAAGCAAAGGAATGTCATACAATAATAATAATAATCAATAAAGGCGTGAAATAAGTGAAAATAAAGGTCTATACAGGTCTAGTCTATTGGGATGCCCAGCTTATGTTTGACTCTAAATATTTAGCCGTATTGAAAATTGAAAAGGAGCCAAAAGGTTAAATGAAAATAGCTAAAAGCAACCCAAGACAAATGAAAACAAGCTATAATATAAATTATTGATTGCCACTAAGGTATTTGCAGTGAGTCACTTCATTCTTTTGATCGGTGTGTGTGCGGGCTGGGGGGGGGCAGCTTTTGTTAGATACTCGTAGTGGGGGCTCCAAGGAAAAAGTATCGGGTCCATGTAGCAGACGCCCTTATCCAGAGCGACTGATACAATTGATACAATCTTACAATCCAAGCAATTGTGGGTTAAGGGCCTTGCTCAAGGACCCAACAGCGTCAACTTGGCAGAGGTGGGATTTGAACCCTGGACCTTCTGATCCATAGTCCAGGACCTTAACCACTAGGCTACCACAGTTCCCAAAAAAAAGGTTGGGAACCATGATATAGAGGTATTCGGGTTTTAATCAGACAGCGGGTATGTTCATGATGTGTCGAAGTTATCTGGTGAAATCATTGTGAAATGTCTTACAATTAATTTAAATAAAAATAGTTTGGTATTACTCAAAGCCTACGTGAGAACACTGGACAGTTTACACAAGTGCAGGCTATAAATCTGTTTGTAAATGGAAGAATTTGGCCTGGGGCAGGGCAGGCTCTGGCATCCACGGTGACTGTTAGGTCAAGTCAAGGGTAGCGGTCATCAATTTGAATTTAAGCTGATGATGCTATTTAGTATCACTTGCCAAATTCCAATTTTTGCCTACGGCTAGGGGTTGGGAAAGAGCCATGATAGTATGATAGCCCATGTACCATCTGCTAAAATATTGGACAAAGAGCAGCAAACCTCAGAGCCCAGAACCTGAGCAGCGACACTTCCCATAGCTGCAGACCCACAGTACAGAATTTGCCAGTTTACTTGAGGTTCTCACTATGAATGTTTCAAATAAGCATATCCATTCATTTGCGTCCAACAAGAAGCTCTATATGCAAAAGTGCTACATCAGTGGTGTTCATAGAAAACGCATCACAAAAGCATTCTTTGCAGGAAATCTGGCAAAGCTGCAAATGTCTTTATTCAGATCAGCTTATTATTGTCGCATACCCTTCACAGAAAGTCAAATGATCTCAACGTTGGCAGAGTACAGCACTCCAGTTACACGTGCAGATGCCATACAATTTATTTTGTAAAACACCGAGCGACGCATTAGTGGAAAGTCTACAAGGCCAAAACTGGTGAAAGCAAGGAATGGTTTGAACAAGAACTCTTACCTGGTGGCATGATTTACCGCATGTTAGTTTTTTTTTTTAACTCCTTTTCATCATACCCTGCTCTTTTTTCTTATTCCCACTATTATTTTTGCCAGCCTCTGTTCTTTAGCGTCCAAACAGATTTTTTCCCCCCACTCCAAGCATCTCATCTATGAAGCGCACATCAAAGTCCACTTCTGATGTGGTAATAGCGTTGAAGTAAATGGCCGAAACCATTGTCGAATTATCACTTTAATGCATACTTCTCTCCATAGATCAGTCCGTCCGGATCAAACGAAGATTTCTCTTCAGACGTGAAAGAGATTCATTCAAAGCGTTGAAATTAATTCAAAGCGTTTTTCCGAAAACTGCTCCCACTAAACAGACGCCGAGAGAAAGTGGTTCCGACGACTGGATGCATCGCGTTAATGAACGTGAACTCGTGTAATATTGAAGCAACCAAACTTCCCTCAGTGGGACCGACCCCTCAAGGCCCACAGACAAGACACTTACCCACACACAGAATGTTAAAATGAGCTCCGCTGTGTTTATGTTCACCTGCAGCCCCTATCCAGCATGATCAAAGCAAAGCCCTACTTTCAGTCCCCATGCCCTCTTTAAAAGAAATCTGAACACAGGCTATCAGAAAACATCAAAACACACAGACACACCAACACACAGATCATCAACCTTTGGAATACGTCTACTGGAATTCTGTCTACAAGCCATAAACACAAAAGTCACAACATTCTGCCTAGAACTAATAAGACAAATTGGACTTTCCATGTCTCTAGAATTGGTTTGGACACCATTTTGAATTCATGACGACTTTACTTCTCCACTTGTTCCAGAAACCACTTTGAGATGATCTGAGATTTGGGACATGGTGCGTTAAGGCCTTTTCACGCCAAGAGGTGGGACTTGAACCCTGGACCTTCTGGTCCATAGTCTAGTACCTTACCTGCTAGGCTACCCCAGTCCCTCAAAAGACTGCACACAGTGATCATAAAGGGATGCACACGGTCAGCAACAATACTCAGGATATGCTGTGGTGCTTAAACAACGCTGAACTGGCATTAAGGGGCACAAAGTGCGCCCAAAAAACAGTCCAACGCCATTACACCACCAGCAGCCTGAACCGATACAAGGCAGGATGCTTTGGGCAGAAATCGAGGCTCATCAGACCTGGCAATGTTTTTCCAATCTTCCACTGTCCAATTATGGTAAGCTTCACTCAAGTGCTTTGAGGAGCAGCCTGATACAAACTTGTAAAACCCTGAATATTCGTGGTAATGATAACGGGAAGGCATCAGCTGCACATCGAACAAGTAAACAAGCGGCACTGCATGGTGAAAAGCACGTATTCTGTAACGCAAACAACATCAAAAGGCTTACAGAGAGGGAAAGCATTCGACTAGGTACAGTTCTCAAAAGCAGGATCGCTCTGTATTGATAAAATCTCTCGGCCAAAGTTTGACTCATCAACAGCCACACTGAACGGAATAATGAGAAAACTGCCTTTGACCACAAACATCAAGGACAAAACATTGGTCTGCTTAAAAAAACTATATAAATGCTTAAACTATTCACTCAATAAAAAATGTACCTTCATACAAACCAACTGTATTAATATTATGCAACCACATACCAGTATATTGACTTGAGCTTTGAGACTGCTCAGCTGCTTTTCTTAAAACCAGACTTTTCTTGGGGATACTTCCTTGCCACACTTTGGCCTCCTCAATACCAACTGGGCATTGCCTACCTGAGTATTGTTGCTGACCATGTGCATCCCTTTATGACCACAGTGTACCATCGTCATGTCCTAAAGACCATCTCAAACTAGTTTCTTGAACATGACTTGAAGTGCCTCCACAGTCACCAGATCTCAAACCAAGAGCACTTTTGGGATGATTGGACCCACAATCTTGGATGTTGTTTCCGGCACCTTGTTGAATCTCTGCTACCAAGAATTAAGGCAGTTCTGAATTCAAAACGGGGTCCAACCCAGTACTTCCTAATAAAGTGGCCAGTGATTCTATATCAACACCACCTAAGACAGAATTTAACAATTTGGGATGTCTTAGACACATTGATCCATGTCAACAAAAGCAGGGCGCTGAGACTCGACCCACAGCCTTTCATGCATCTTTAAAGGACAAGCATTCTGGCAGGTGGGCAGCCTTTTCAGACGTTTCTATTTCAGAGAGTGACATTTCAAGTCTGCCTCAAACCGAAGCTCTACCCGGCCATCTGGAGGAGCTGAAAGCATGTCTTGGAGCAACATAAATAAAGAAATAAAGAACAAAAATCAAACCAGCCTTAATTATGAACTACAAGCCTTCACGTCCTTTTGTTTGTACACTGTGTTTACTGTGTTAGCTTTGATTTCAGCGTTAAATGCGTTTGCTATGACTCAATACTGTGCAGGTTGCGTCTTCTAAAAAGCGCGGTATAAATAAAAAACACTTGTTTTTCATTCATTCCGCGCTCATTACAGAAGCTGAGCCAGTGCTGGCATTAGAATGCCAACACTTTTCATTTTCCCCTCCCTGTTGATTCTCCGAGCGACTCTCTTGTAGCGTTCAGCCGGATATATAAACTGCTGTCAGGTAGATCGTCAGAACGAGTCTAATGACACTACCGGTATCTCAGAGTTACCACAGCCATTAGGATGCAGGGAAAACGCGCCGCTAGAAAACAATTACACACCTACAGTATCTCAATGCCACACTTAATTAATACATTGTCAACCATGCATTTGCATATTAATTCATGACTAGGGAGATTCTCCTGAAGCAACAAAGTTTTTTCCCCCCATTATTTTTTTTTCCTCTCAAGAATCATCCCAGAGGCTCTGTTTAATTTATGAGAGAATTACAAAAATTGAATTAAGCACCCCGTACAATACAATGACTTAGTAGCGAGGTGATTTTTCACAACAGACACTTAAATAATAAATCAATAAGCGTTTTGTGTTGGGTGCTTACTCAGGATGTTGGGAAAGTGAGGGCGGATTGAGTCGTTTCATTTTCAGCCACGCTCTACCCGGTTCGGTTTCCCTACAGTATCTTTTATCTTATGTCTATCTAATTAGTTATCTCTTAGGGGTTTAAACAAACTAGAGGAATTCACCTTCATAATAAATCAGTTCAAACATTATACACCATATAGGCAAAAGTATTGGTACAGGAGCTCTTATGACATTGCAGTCCAATTACAAAGGCGTTACTATGGAGCTGGTCCCTTTTTTGCAGCTATAACAGCTTGTACTCTTCTGGGAATGATTTCGACAAGATTTTGGACTCTAACTGTGGGAATTTTGCAGATTCATTTTGGCCCAGAAGAGCATTTGTGATGTCAGACACTGATAATTGAGAACAGAGCCTGGCTTGCATTTTCCATCCTAGTTCATCCTAAGGGTGGTTGACAAAGTTGTGGCTCTGTGTGGGCCAGTCAAGGTGTTCCACACCAAACTCGCCCGTGCCTTTATGGACTTTGCTTTGTGCTTAAAGTCTGAGTTAGTGGTAACAACAAATCAGAATAAATACAATGACAATTGTTTCCCTATGTAGCAGAGCGGGAAAATGGAGGGGAATTCGAACAAAGGAATGGCCAAGATGGCATTTCAAACACCAAAACAACAAAGAGGGATCAAAACAGCAAAAGTTTTGTGATCCAAAACTATTCACCCATGCCAGGATTAGTTACCGGGACCCACCCTTGAGCCAGGCCTGAGACTGGCGTTCGCACTTGGCCACCTGCACAATCCGGTCAGGATCAGCCCGAAATGATGACATGGAGCCACCTTGTGGTGTGCAGTCATGCTGCAACACAAAAGGTCCTTCCCCAAACTGTTCCCACAAAGGTGGAAGCCAAATAAATGAACCACCTGAATTCAATGATTAGGAGGTGTGTCCCAATACTTTTGTCCATATAATGCATGTTGTCAAGTCCTGAACCTAAATTCGTTTAGCTGTTTTGTTCACTCCAAGCTGAGGATCATACTAACTGGTCAGCGTTGTATTTCCGCCCGACTCCACCCTCTGAAGACGTTCCTGCCGTGTCTGGCCAGATGTTATTTGTATTTCTTTGCAATTCCAATTCCAAAAAAGCTATCTAATCCATACAGGCAGTCGCACGCATGCCTCCACACGAGGCGCACGAGGCATGAACAAGTTTTGTTTAGCAGCAAATAATGATTTATTTTCCACGGTAAACAGAGTGCTTTCAGCTATTCTGCGCTGCTCCAGTGGTTCTGTTAGTTACCTCACGAAGAAGGCATAATACTAATTCCCAGGCTGAATACAGCAATGCGCTATATCTCAGACCCACAAAAATGCACACATACAAAGGACCTTTCTACTCCCCCCATCCTTATTCTTTTTAGAGTAACTGGAAATGTTGAAGTGAAGTCCGGTTATGTAGCTTAGAAAAGTAGCATCTATTTGACACACTTTTGAATTACTTTATACTGAACTCCTACTGCTTGTGATACAGCTATACTATGGTGACAAAAGTATCGGGACACACTTCTTAACGACTGAATTCAGGCATTTCATATAGTCCTAAACATCTGTGCAAGAATGGGTCGTTCTAAAGAGCTCACTGAGCATCGAAGAGTAGTGGAGCACTGGAAACGTTCCGTGGAGTGATGAATCAGATGAATGAGTTAGGGTTTGGTGAACACACAATGAATCAGATGAAATGCAACAACAATCATTTCCCTATAAAGCACAGCAAGAAAATGGCGAGAAATTAGAACAAAGGAATTGTCAAGATTGCATGTTCCAACTAATGAACTTTAGTTTCTTACATTTTCAAATATCAAAAACTAGGGATTTGGTCTTAGAATAAAATACTCTACGTGAACCCTCTTGACTTCGAAACAATTTCACATTTATATTTTATTTCCTCAGTTTTTATCCAGTTCTTTATTTTTTTATGGTGAATGCCAAATTACTTAGAGAGTGACTTCATGGAAGAGTCATTCAATTGCTGATGGGGGAAACTAGTTGGAAGGATGTAGTAAGGATTTTTAGCATTATATTCTAATGATTACTCTTTTAAACCAACATATACACATTTTATTTGTACACCTAAGTACATAAAATAGGTGGGTGCATAGTTATTAATATACAATATATATTATTAATAAGCTTATATAGAGGACGATGTAAATCACCAGTGAAGCAGTTTGGCCTGCTTGTGTGCCAGATGCATGTCTCTTTTGAGCTTATATATTATTTATTGATGGCGGAAAAGGAAAAAAAGTGAAAAATACATTATATTGATCGATAAGATAGCAGAAAATGCATCTAAAGTAGCTGAACGGACCAAGCAGAACAGTTTCAATGGATAACATAATGAACTTTAAATGCCCGCTTACTCCAATTAAGGGTCTTGGGACACTGGGGCCTAACTGGCTGTCCACTGACCTAAAACATGTTTTTGGAATGTGGGAGAACATGCAAATCACACAGACAAGCCCAGAACTGAACCCAGAATCTCTGGATCCGTGAGGTGACACTGCTTACCAATGCGCCAACTTGGCCCCCTTACAGCATATGTTAAATTATTCAAACTTTATGCAATCTAGACTACCAATTTGGAAAGCAGTGATGATGAAGTCCATCTAAGTTCTCCTGAGGTACGATGCCTCTGGGCAACCAATGTTGCTCTGAGCTAAGCACCGAATATCTGTGTATCATTACTAATGTTCCTGGTGAGGAATACAAATTGATCAAATTAAGTTGGAGCTGTCAGTCAGCAGATACGCCACCATGGTTGTGCAACCTCACTATGTACTAAAAAGTCTGAGTTAGTGGTAACAACAAATCACAATACAATGACAGTTGTTTCCCTACGTAGCAGAGCGGGAAAATGGCGGGGAATTCAAACAAAGGAATGGCCAAGAAGGCATTTCAAACACCAAAACAACAAAAAGGGATCAAAACACCAAAAAGTTTGTGATCCAAAACTACTCCCCCATGAGAGGTACAGTAATACATCACCCGTATCCTACCAGGATTAGTTAATCCGGACTGGATCCGGTCTGGATCAGCCTGAAATGATGACATGGAGCCACCTTGTGGTCTCACCACCTGCACAGTGGGGGCTAGGTGCAGGGCTTTACTAAGATATCAGAAATTAGAAACCCAAAGAAATAAGCCTGATAGCCGCACTTAAAGAAGTTAGAAACATGCCTTTGCGTATCATTTTCTCCAAGAAGTTAGATTTCCATTTTAAAAATCATCTATTTCAGCCCTAGATGAAGCTCATGGGATTGTATGGCTAAGATGTAAATGTTTATTTTACAGTTCTGCTTGAGTGCTCTACGACTGGGATCCTGGATTGAGTTCCAGCTGTGCCTCTGCCATCTCAGGATAACGTGCTATTCCCAGAACAGCGAGGTCCCACTTTGCCGTCGCCGGGAGTAGTACACAATAATTGAATGTTTAGTCAGAGTTCAGCACTTAGCGGTCTCTAAGCAGCATGAAGCTCTCAATGGTACCGGTTTGAAAAGACGTAAAGAGTGCGCTATTCACGAATCAAGAGCGCGAACCTGTACAGAAGTGGCGTTTGGAAACATTTAAAGCTGAGCACTTTGGATTTCAATCATTTCAACAGTCATACAAGTTGCACCGATTTGAGCCAATGGCATCTGGATCACCATGTGATTTGAATGTACGAAGCCACCCAGATGTGTTACATAATGGATGAACAAAATGCAGTTGGTTTGTCTGTTTGGTTGCTGTTAAATAAATCAGTGTGGGATTATTACATAACGACCTTATATAGCATATTGTTTAGGACTGGACCATTCTCACTCCATAGTACTCTTTTCCAATGATATTCATTCCAACCTTTGTGAGCTGCTACCATTTCAAAAAGCATTCCTGACCAAGCTTCTTCTGACTGTAAAAGGGTCAACTTGGCAACCCGAAGAATCTGCCAGAAGCTGCTAATGCTCAAGTGTGAGGAGGGCACACTAAATACTTGGCCCTCTAGCCTAAAGGTGTTTTCAGATTTTTAACACTGCATTCAAATTTCCTATATTTTCTGGTTATATTCTAAAACAGAAATATTAGAGAAATAATTATATATGGTCATTGTACCATTGCTAAAACAATGGTATATCTAATCAAACGGTGGCTTAAATACCCTTTATATATACATTACAGTAGCATAAAAAAGACTATGCGACTATGGTAGTGTTAGAAAAATCCTAGCTTATTCCTACATATTCAAAAGCCCATAGTCTCAATGGCCAGTGGTTAACTTCAGCCTGAGGATGTGGAATTCCGAAAAGCTGAACCCAAGTCTCCAGATACCACTGTGATGTTTCCAGGCGTTCCGGCTCTGGCATCCAAAGACTGGAACGTATTCAATTATATTCCTGCATATAAGATCAACGCAGAGAACGACAAATATAGAAGCAGCTTTGTACGACTTAAATGCGAGCGGGAAGAATCAAAGAAAGTGGTGAATGAGCGGGGGGAAAAAAAATTGTGCCAGCGATATAAGAAGATTAGGAAGATGATCGGAGGCCGCCGTGCATGGATCCGAGAGACGGGAAGCGCTGAATATGAGCTAGGGAAAAACACATTAGATGGTGCAGGAGAAAATCAGAGAAAATAAGTAAAAAGGGGGAAAGGTAGAGAGGAAGCTAAATGGAGAGAGCAAGGGCTGCTTTAAGTGGGAGAATGCAGCTGAATAAAAAATGTCTATCTATCTGTGTGTATACACAACACACACACACAGAGTGGTAACACACACACCATGCATTTTCATAACAGTTGGCTAATTAGTCCCCTGTTGCTTCGGAGGGAGGTGGGGCAATGTCCTCAGCATCGAGAAAAGTCAGCCATCCTACAGTTAAATCAGGTGAGATAAACTGGGCTACACTGCATGCTTGTCCACTTCTTAAAATCCACTAAACATTTTTTTTTCCAATAAGCAGCAATTAATTGCAAAGTGACAAAGGGACTCTACTCCCGATCCCATTTGTATACAGTCTTGTTAGTCATTTCTCATATCCTATGGCTCTTTTCACCCAATAGCAATATTTCTTTGGCAATATTTATTCACATTTCAGGCTGTTACTATACCCATGAGAAGTAATTCTTCTAAATAACGGGTTCCAGGAGTTGCTCTTTTGTTAGGAGCAAAAGCTGCTGGTAAATTAATTACATTTGAAGAAGCCATATGACACCAAAATTCACACGATCAGTGGGTCACATGATCAAGATGACCTGGCCTCCACAATCCCTGCCCTAAATCTAAACTGAGATGGTTTAGCACCACCAAGTACCAAGTTCTCGGCACCTCTGTGAACTCCTTCAAGAAAAACATTCCAGGTGGCTACCTCATGAAGCTGTTGAGAAAAGTGTGTGCAAAGCTGCCATCAAAGCAAAGAAATTGCTATGGAAAAGATATTCTGATTTGTTTAACAATTTTTTTTACTACATAATTCCATATGAGTTCCTTCATAGGTTGTCTTCAATATTAATCTACAGAGTGGAAAATAATAAAAAAATAAAGAAAAACCATTGAATGAGAAGGTATTTCTATACTTTTGACTGGTACTGCATCTGTACTGGATATGTACAACTTTAAAAAAAAATAATATTTCCCACCTTTTTGTGCACAATAAATCATTCATTCACACTCTGATCCATTTGATCCTGGACAGGGTCACAGGGGAGCCGGTGCCTTGCCGGCAACACAAAGCGCATCGCAGGAACAAGCCAAGACAGGGTGCCAATCCATCATAGGGCACATGTACTCTCACACTAGGGGCATCTTAGAGACATCAATGAACCTAAAGCATGTCTTTGGACTGTGGGAGAAAACCTGGATATCCGAACGGATAAACCCATGTGGATATGGGGAGGACATGCAGATTCCACACAACAAGGACCCAGATGATTCCACCTGGGATTGAACCCAAGGGTCAACTGAAATGAGTTTCAGCTAAAGTGGGGCAAAACATTATTTAGTCAGTTCTCTTACTTAGAAAGATGAGGTCTGTCAATTTCATCATAGCTACACTTCAACTATGAGAGACAAAATGAGAAAAAAATCCAGGAAATCACATTGTAGGATTTTTAAAGAATTTAATTGCAAATCATGGTGGAAAATAAGTATTTGGTCACCCACAAACAAGCAAGACCGTAATTTCTTCTTTAAGAAGCTCTTCTGTCCTTCCACTCGTTACCTGTATTAATGGCACCTGTTTGACCTCGTTATCTGTATAAAAAGACACCTGTCCACAGCCTCAAAACAGTCAGACTCCAAACTCAACCACGGCCAAGACCAAAGAGCTGTCGAAGGACACCAGGAAGAAAATTGTAGACCTGCCAGCAGGCTGGGTAAAGAGTGAATCTACAATAGGCAAGCAGGTTGGTGTGAATAAATCAACTGTGGGAGGCAATTGTAAGAAAATGGAAGACATACAAGACCATTGAGAATCTCCTTCGATCTGGGGCTCCAAACAAGATCTTCATCCCGTGGGGTCAAAATGATCATGAGAACGGTGAGCAAAAATCCCAGAACTACACGGAGGGACCTGTTGAATGACCTGCAGAGAGCTGGGACCAAAGTAACAACAAAGGCTAACCATCAGTAACACACTACTCCGAGAGGGACTCAGAGTCCTGCAGTGCCAGGTGTGCCCACCTGCTTAAGCCAGTACATGTCCAGGCCCGTCTGAAAAAAGTTTGCCAGAGAGCATATGGATGATCCAGAAGAGGATTGGGAGAATATCATGTGGTCAGATGAAAACAAAATAGAACTTTTTGGTAAAACTCAACTGGCAGAATAAGAATGCTGAGTTGCATTCCCAAAACACCATACCTACTGTGAAGCATGGGGCTGGAAGCATCATGCTTTGGGGCTGTTTTTCTGCAGAGGGAACAGGACGACTGATCCGTGTTAAGGGAAGAATGAACGGGGACATGTATGGTGAGATTTTAAGCCAAAACCTCCTTCCATCAGTGAGAGCACTGAAGATGGAACATGGCTGGGGCTTCCAGCATGACAATGATCCCAAACACAGCACTCGGGCAACGAAGGAGTGGCTCCATAAAAAGCATTTCAAGGTCCTGGAGTGGCCTAGCCAGTCTCCAGACCTCAACCCCATAGAAAATTTGTGGACGAAGTTGAAAGTCTGTGTTGCCCCAAAACATCACTGCTCTAGAGGAGATTTGCATGGAGGAATGGGCCAAAATACCAGCTACAGTGTGTGCCAACCTGGTGAAGACTTACAGGAAATGTTTGACCTCTGTCATTGCCAACAAAGGTTATATTACAAGGTATTGATTTGAACCAAAATTTTTTTCTCATTGTGTCTCTCATAGTTAAAGTGTACCTATGATGAAAATTACAGACCTCTCTCATCTTTCTAAGTAGGAGAATTTGCACAGTCAGTGGCTGACTAAATACTTTTTTGCCCCACTGTATATAAAAATCCTAACTCTTTTTGGTTTCGCACTGGACACTATGGACACAGACCATGACAAATGGGCAAGTGCAAAATCAAAATCGGCACAGGAAATCTAAAATAATTGGTCTCCCGGAAAGTGCTGAGGGCCTTGGTTTGCTTTTTGAGGGCCCTGGTGTGTGGCAAACCTTCTTGGAGACCTCGGTTTGAATACTGACCTTACGCATAGATCACCTGCTGTACTCTCAACCGCTAAAGCAATGCCATGAAGCATTAGAGTCTGTTTCCTACTCAATACTGATAAGCAGGCAGTGCCTTGGGCTGCCCAGGTGAAAATGGTGTGTCCTATACAATTACCGCAGCCTGTTTTTTTCCCCTAAAGAACAAGCACAGAGAGTTCGACTCGGTGAAAAATATCCTCGTCAAGCAATGAATGTACCGGGTCCTATCTTGTCCTGCAACATTACGCTGACTCCATTAGTGGGGGAAAAGCACTTGTTTTAGACAGCAGCAGGAGCTTTGAACTTTCGAAAGACCTTCAAGAATACAGAGTCACCCAAGACCGAAGTCACATGTAAAAGAACTCTTTCAAAACGTTCTCCTTTGGATTAATCAGTACACAGAGTGATACTCCCATTTATCCCCATATTAGCCACTTCTGGGAAGATTCACCACTGTCCCAAGCTTTCTCCATGTATGGATAATGGCTCCCATTGTTGTTCACTGCAATCCAAGAGCCTTAAGGATGGATTGTAACCCTTTTCCAGGCTGATAGCTCTTCCAGAATCTCCTGCTTGTTTGTTGAGAGCTTTTAGCTCTTTAAGCAAAACTCATCTAATTGGGACTAATTATCACCTGACTTTGGTTAATTGGTTGATCTCGTTAGTTTATTAAAGCAATGAGGAAAATATACTTGTTTGTTTATTTACTGAGGAATACAATCCATTATTACACTGATGCAAGTGGCAAAAGTATGTAAACCTTTGCTTTTAGTATCTGGTTTGACCCCCTTATCCAGTAATAAATGCAAGTAAAAATTTCTGGTCAGCGTTGATCAGAATTTTATCCCATTTTCCCCATTCTCCAGACGCACCAAAAGTTCTGTTTTGGTCTTCATTAATAAAACACTTTTCCGATAGACCTCTGGCTTATAGATGGGCAACAATGTCTACAGACCATTGTTGTTTAGTGTTCTGATGGCGAACTAATAAACATTAGCCAATGTGAGAGGCATTTAGTTGCTTAGAAGTTACACTAGGTTCCTCTGTGATCTCATCAACCATTACCTTGTTCTTGGAGTGGTCTTTGTTGGTCATCCACTTCTGGGGTTTGTAACAGTCATCTGGAGTTTCTGCCATTTGTACGCATTCTGTCTTTGGATCGGTAGGGTCCAATCTCTTCAGAGATGGTCTTGTAACCTTTTCCAGGCTGATCCTCAGAAACCTCCTTTGTTCGTGCCATGATGCACTTCCACAAATGTGTTGTGAAGATCAGACTCTGATTGATCCCTGTTCCTTAAATATTCACACCTGTATGATCATCCCAATGATCAATCAGGTCTCTAATTTCACCTCAACTTCAAATCAGTGGCCAATCCTAGAGCTTCACCCAAGAAGGATGGGTCCCTTTTTAAGTCGTGGTCCTCCCAAAGTTTCTTCCTCATAATGTTTAGGGAGTCTTTCCCTGCCCCTGTCTCTCTAGGCTTGCTCAATTTGGGACTGGCCCTAGACACTAGATGAATTCTAAAACTGTGAATTTGATTTGAGACAATGCGCCATTGTAAAACGTGCTATATAAATCAATCTGACCTTTCATATTGTTCCCACTCACTTGTCTGTAATACTGGATAATTTCCCTCAATACATAAATGCGGAAGTATAATATCTTTGTCTGTCTACTTTTAAAGTGTGTGTTAATACCTGATGATGTTTGACATCATATTTATGCAGAAACACAGAACATTTCACAGGGTTAACAAACTTTCGAGCACTACCGTGGATTGCTCGGCTGCCATCAGTACACCGAGATACTGTTTCGTGTACTGGGTGTGGAATTGCTTGGCGCTTGCTTTCTTTCATTTATTTTAAAGCCTTGTGATTGGGGAGTCCCTCGGCTATTGTTTCTTTTTCCCATTTATCACTGGTTTATTTAGATTATTTCCCTGAGTGAGACTCTCTCGCAGTGATGCTGTCACTATTTTGATTACATTCTCTTTGCGTCAGTCAGCGGCGCAGCCTCTGGAGTCGTCGCACCCCAACCCCCCTGCACCACAAAGAGATATACTGAGGAGTTAAGGCCATTATTGCTACCGACTTTATTCTTTGAAGTTTCTCAGTCCAGTGCCAATGCTTAAAGGGTTGCTTTCGTTGTCACTGCATTGTTATTTTCCATCACATATGCATATCTGCTGCAAAGCGCTGTGTTGTTGAGAATAAGCAACAGAATGAATTCATTCCACACGAGACCATTGTTTTCAAATGCACATCCATGATAGTTAAGCGCAATGGCATATGATCTGCATACAAATGAGACGTGCATAAAATACACACTAGGTATCCAAAAAACCTCAGCCTGACCTCAGGATTAATCTCAATGTTAAGGCTGTATAGTTATCAGTAGTACTGGTTGTTATTGAGGGACACCCCAGGTCTGCTTGTGCTCTGAAACTGAAAGATGGAAGTAGTCTGGTGAGACGGAGACCTAGATGTAGACTAACGGAGGGTGTCAGAACTCAACCCTACACCAGGGGAGGTGGCATCACTCACGCAGATGGAAGTGCACTCAAACCAAGACTGGCATCAACTGGCGAGGAGAAGGTACCCAAAACAGAGACATGAACCAGCAACTCCTGCCAGATGGAACCTTGTACAACCAAGTTGCCCAAGGCAAGGTGTAAGCCAAGGTGGTTTTGTTGGTTTGTATTCCACCTCTGGCAAGGTGAGGTTTGTCTGTCTGTCAGATGCGTTGGTTACGAGGGTTACATTGCCTCCCTTGTCCTGTTCCACCAGCATGACTTCACTTTTTTGTTCAAATGGGTAGGAGTTCCTGGTTCCTTCTGTTTGGGTTGGAATCTGAGCAAGAGTGTTTGGCCATCAAATATTGGCTTTCCAAGCATATGTGACTGGCAAAGCTAAGGTTCAAGTCCCAGGTGGTCAATAAGAAGGTCAGGTTGTGTGTTTACAGAACGCATAGGGTGCCTGCACCCAGTAAATTCAAAGCTGAATAAAAGAGGATGCTTTTGCTTATGTATAAATCGCAGCACTATAGTGTCTCTGGCCTGGCCGACAACTGCAGAGACACAATTAGGCCTGTCTGAGGGAGGGAAGGTGAGGAAAGCGGCTCCTACTGACTGATCGAGGCACCAGCAAAGGTGGTGGATGGATACAGGGAGAGTAGTACGTCCATCTAGCCAGGTTTATTCTCTCTATAGATGTCCGCCACCTGCCAGGATAAAGAAGTGGTTGGTGCCCATGAGCTGTATGGAGGCACTCACTGGTCTAGACCCTTCCTCCCTCAGTTTAGAGGCAGAGCAAGGCAGAGATTGTCAAGAGACTGAGGAATTGTGCGAGACTCTATTGCAAGAGAAAATATAGGACAAAAATCTTTGCACTGAGAGAGAGAGGAGGAAATAATTACTATTTTCTTGGCTTTTGCCTTTATATTACATGTGTAGCGCTTTAACGTTGATGCCACTATCTCGTGTAATTAAGGTTGACAAACATATAAATAGAACTGCACCAGGTGGCTGGCGTACAAGGTATTTGCATTTTAATGTGGTTGATGTAGTACTGGCACAGGTATTCCTTTCACTCATAAGCAAGCGAAAAATAGTTTTTTGACGTACTTTAATGAGACTATTCCACACAAACACCCAACTGCTGCTTTATTTCATACTCATATCCTGCAATGTCCTCCTTGCTGCTTTAATTTTGTTGCGTTGCAGCTTTGCTATATTAACTCCTCACAAATGCCTTGCTAAGTCGCCGCATTGTTATTGCTTCCGATTGCTCTTTAAGACTAAATTACATTTAATTACTTCCTCATGTACTCGGGTTTCTTCTCACTTGTAGGCTGCTCAGATCACTTAGTCTACTATAGGTTGCCTTCTTTTACAGATATCCGACGTCCAATCCGCATTATGCTCTGTGAAACAAAAATGGACGTTGACCATACATCTCCATAGTCACGGTCTTTTTATGCACTGTAATGTAATTGTAAAAGGTATCTTCACAAGAAAACGTTACGTACAGGTGACAGAGATACCGCTGAAAACACGAGTGGAGGGCCTGATGCTTTTGTTTGACGGAAACCAAAAATGCATTGATAGACAGTATTATATGTATAAATTTGACCTTAAACATCATCAGATTTTCACACAAGTCCTAAAAGTAGACAAAGAGAACCCAGTTAAACAAATGACAGAAAAATATTATACTTGGTTATTGAGGAAAATGATCCAATATTACATATTAGTGAGTGGCAAAAGTATGTGACCCTCTAGGATTAGCAGTTAATTTGAAGGTGAAATTAGAGTCAGGTGTTTTCAAACAATGGGATGCCAATCAGGTGTGAGTAGGCACCCTGTTTTATTTAAAGAACAGGGATCTATCAACGTCTGCTCTTCAGAACATGTTTGTGGAAGGGTATCATAGCACGAACAAAGGAGATTTCTGAAGACCTCAAAAAAAAAAAAGAGTTGTTGATGCTCATCCAGCTGGAAAAGGTTATAAAACCATCTCTAAAGAGTTTGGACTCCACCAATCCACAGTCAGATAGATTGTGTACAAATGGAGGAAATTCAAGACCATTGTTACCCCTCTCCAGGAGTGGTCGACCAACAAAGATCACTCCAAGAGTAACGTGTAATAGTTGGCGAGGCCACAAAGGAGCCCAGGGTAACTTCTAAGCAACTGAAGGCCTCTATCACATTGGTTAATGTTAATGTTCATGAGTCCACCATCAGAAGAACACTGAACAACAATGGTGTGCATGGCAGGGTTGCAAGGAGAAAGCCACTGCTCTCCAAAAAGAACATTGCTGCTCGTTTGCAGTTTGCTAAAGATCACGTGGACGAGCCAGAAGGCCATTGGAAGAATGTTTTGTGGACGGATGAGACCAAAGTAGAACTTTTTGGTTTAAAAGAAAAGCGTTATGTTTGGAGAAAGGGAATCACTGCATCTGTGAAACATGGTGGTGGTAGTATCATGGTTTGGGCCTGTTTTGCTGCATCTGGGCAGGACAGTTTGCCATCATTGATGGAACACTGAATTCTGAATGATATCAGAGAATTCTAAAAGAAAATGTCAGGACATCTGTCCATGAACTGAATCCCAAGAGAAGGTGGGTCATGCAGCAAGACAACGACCCTAAGCCGTTCTACCAAAGAATGGTTACAGAAGAATAAAGTTCATGTTCTGGAATGGCCAAGCCAAAGTCCTGACCTTAATCCAATGGAAATGTTGTGGAAGGACCTGAAGTGAGCAGCTAATGTGAGGAAACCCACCAACATCCCAGAGCTGAAGCTGTTCTGTACGGAGGAATGGGATAAAATTCCTCCAAGCCGGTGTGCAGGACTGATCTGCATATCCAATAAATAAGCCGAAATTACAAACCGAAATTACATTTAATTGTGGGTTTGCTCAAGGATCAAACAGCAGTAGCTTGGCAGAGGTCGGATTTGAACCCTGGACCTTCTGGTCCAGTATCCCAATTTCCTGTTCTCAAAGCATTTTATATAAAACAGTGACGGACGACAAATGTAATATAATAAACCCTGTATTACTTTTTTATACCTGAGAAAACACTGCCATTCATGAATGACACACTTCCCTGATTCATCACAGTCCCCTCCTTGGGGCTCGTCTGTTTTTTTTTTTTTTTTAAACTGCTCTCATTTTAATGAATAAGCCTGAGTCATTGTTTCCTGTATATATTACAGCGCTAAGGACGATCCGATCAGATCCAGACAGTCACGCAAAGATAACAATGTAATAATGGCAGAGGTAGTCAGTCACGATTAGGCCAGCGGTGCTCACTAGGAACTGAATTTAGCACCGTCTATAGCCTTTTATAAAAATCTAGTAAAAGGGTCTTAAGCAGGATTTTTAAAGATTTACACATAAAATACTCCTCTTGTATGAAGAACGTTTATAGATGCACAAAAGCTTAGGAGTATATAGTGCATTTAAAATAAATGAAATATTGACAAAGGCATGGGCAGATACCTTGAAATACGATGCATCCTAGTAAAAAAAATGGTGCAGTCGAATCGATTCATATGCTGAGTCATTTTCCTACCTGCTTAATCCACACACCCCTACATTTTTCTTTGTTTTCACATCCACAGTACTACATTCTTAGTGCAAAAAAGTCTCCATGGGTCCTAAAAAACGTTAGTTTATAAGAGCCAAACATCAATAGAGTAAGTGTTTTGCTTTACGCTTTCTCGACAAGCCTTCTGGAACGAATTAACAATAAGAACCGAGGTACCACTGTATATTAGGTTACATGTATTAAAATACAGGACTGAGCTTGGTTTACATAACATGAACTACATCTCACAATGCTCTAATTTTAATTGGACACAATCTATGTAATTAGCATGAAGGCTATCACACTCACTGCAAATACTCTCAGCTTGGAAATCCAGCTTACCCAAACACTTCTTGGCTTTGGATTTAATAAATGGTGGATGTTTTACTAGGTGTCCTGTAATTTAATTTCTGAAACACTACACCTTAGGAAACCGAACACTCGCGTGCATAAATTTCATAAGTTCATAAATCTTGTTCAGATTAACTATAACGCGAACACAAATGGAACAGGGTCTCTATTCTGGTTAGGATAAAGAGATTTTGGAATACACGGTCTGAACGATCTCATTTGGTTTGACAAATTCGCGTGAGTAGCCACTGACGGTTAGAGCAATTTATCACGCGAGGAGAGATAGCATGCAGACGCAATACACGTTCGTAGCCAAAAATACTGAATCATCAAAGCCGAGGCAAACTGGCTAATAATCCCTCCTTACAACACGGCTAGGTCGGGTATGACCCAGATTCAAGATCAAGTTCAGTTTCCCAAGGCCCTGGATGCCTTTTTCTTAAATTTGTAATATTCTAAAAGTAAAGGTCAGCATTGTGTAACTTGTACAACCGTCGAGATGCTCTGTGTAAGTATAACAAAAGCAGACTGCTCACACTGCCCAGAGTCATATAGACATAGACATGTTGGAAAAATGGGGAAAGCCGTAACACACTAATGGATGGTATGACTGACCTGATACTTTTGCTCAACAGAACCCAAAAATGCACTGATGGACAGTATTACAAACATCACAGAAGATCAGCCAGATGAAACAGGGACTCAATGAATGAATGTGAACCAGTTTATATACTTATATTTTAAAGAGAATATACAGGTAGGACAGGCACATACAGCACTTACTGCTTGTTATAAAGATGTGGTGGAATGTCATCCACACATATATGAGTAACTTACACAAAAAAAGGCTCTACTCCAAATGTGAGCTAACAAGCAAAAGAGCACATGACCAGTAAACTGGACTTGTACTCTCAAACTCTTAACTCCCACCTCTGCTTGTGGATCTGCAGCACCGATTGGCTGTTCAAGTGCCCAGCTGTTTGCAGCTGCAACGTCCAGAGTTAAAAGAGAATTAATTCCTATTCCTATTATAATTTATTATAATTTGCGCATACCTGTACAGAACTTTAGAAAAAAAGTCTTTTTATCGGTGGATTATCTCAAACCCCATTATTGTACCCCAAGTTGGGAACCACTTTTCTGGGTAGATGGCTGCATTAGGAAGAGTGTTCTAGTCAAGTAAAGGGGGCTCTCTTTTCTGTTTTTGTTCCTTTATTATTTGATCATACACCAAATTGGGATTTAATTTTAGATGATTAAACAAATTGGTCAAATTCAGAAAACCAAATTCGTGTCAAGTTTCTCATTGATCAAAAGTTCTTTCCATCATAATAGCTGGAGCCAAACTAAATATGCCTCAGCCTGGCTGACAGAGTTTGGACTTTTAGATAGGGGTAATAGCACACCTTTGTATTTAACTCTGGATTTATAACACAAGACAAAACAAGCCTCGTGTCTCGATTATAATCTTTTCATAATCGGTGGAAAGTGAAATCATAATTGGAGTTAACCAGGCAGGCCTAGGTTGTTTTAGTGCTCATTGGTTGCTCTTTCAAAGCCCAAGAGGAAACTAGACTACTCGTGCAGAAATAAGGAGAACATGCAAAGTCCACACAGGTCTCAGTGCCGAGACCAGAATTCGGTCCAGATCAGGAGCTGTGAGGCAACAGACTGAACCACTTGTACCACAGTGCTGCCCTCTTAAGCAAACAGCTTGGTTTATTTATGCATTAAATAGGCATGTCCTCAGGCAATGAGTCCTCGAAACAGTACTAAAAACTTGTTTATAGGCTGCCCGCAGAGCTCTGGAGAATACTTGGCAACCTTTACTGAACGAAGTACAAACATATAAGTGTCAGCCTCTTCTGCGGAAAATGGGGACAAGTGGTCCCGAGGCGACTGTTTGGAGTAGCGAGACCGTTTTAATCCGGAGATTTCTATAATATTCAGAGGAAGTATGCAGATTTAATGTCGCCCGGCTCTCTCAAGCCCTTATGAGAATGAAATGAAAACATGAGATTTATCAGGAGACCAAGCTTAAAAGACTCAACTTGGCTTTGTTATTTGACGATATTTTGTTCGCTGTGCATAAAATTCAAGACTGATTAAAGAGTGAGCTGAGATTCAGTTACCTAAGTCACATGCTCTAGAAAAAGGAACAACCCTTAATTATCTTTGTACAACAGCATATGTTAAGCTCTGGGGTATATTTGAGAGCAAGTAAGCAGTCGGTTCTCGTAGTACATGCGTATGATGTGGGGGAGTAAAGAACAGAGCGACTTTAACAAGGGACTAATCATTCATACAAGGTTTGTGGGTTCCCAGTCAGCAGTAGTGAGTACCTACTGAGACTGATCTGAGGAGGAACAAACCACGAGCCTTTTTACCTCATTACTAGCCCTAAATTTCCCCATCCCAGCTTTTTTGGAATGTGCTGCAGGCCTGAAATGCAGGAACAAATGTTTATTAACTAAAGAAATGAAGCTGATCAGAAAAAAACTGAAATATGTTGGGTTCATACTGTCTGCAATGAAGTAAAAGTCAAAGGAAATGCAAGGAGCATTGCATACATTTTTCATTTGCATTTTCCTTACTGTCCCAACTTCTTCTGATTTTGGGTTAAGCTATTTTATCAGCCAATACTCATTTTCCTTAAATATATTTTAGCAGATCTGTAATGCTGTATCTTAAACAACTTGCGTACTTCAGCCACCTCTGGCCATCACAGGAACATATCGTATATCGGGTAGGCTTACCTCTGAATGAACTCCAGCATCTGCGCCGCCTCTTCTTGGAATTGTAGGCTGAAGACATAAAAGGTGGCAAACACTGCAGCAAGCCGCGTGATGAATGTCAGCTGGATCCCCTCACAGATAATTCAGCCTTCAGATAATTCACCAAAGTCAAGGTGCCCTCTGTCTGCTGCCATGGCAAAAACTCCAGTTAAACGCAGACGATGGTAAGCGCCATAGAAAAAGTTATAATCATTACTACTGCAATTAGTTTACATCAGCATCGAGTACCAGTCTCTCAGGAAACTCGGCCAAGTGGGCCATCAACGATTTGAGCTGAATGATTTTGAAGTATCAAATCCCCATTAAGGCCCCGAGACAAGTCACTTTTATGCAGAAATATTCCACAATTGCATTTCCACATCTCCTCGCTTGACAGCTCCGAGGCACGGAGGGGAGGCACATCAGTCAGTAACTCAAAATAAGAAATGAGTCCCTTTTGTGTAAATAGGTAAGGCCACTTCATTTGCAAATCAGCCGTAGTGGATGCTGGGATCTCATTTATGCGTTTGTGCCGAAGACTGAACGCGGTCTTCATGCGTTCTGTCACTTCCGCCCTCTCTTGTCCACGAATGCCAATGCTGCAAATGCTTTCCAGTCTTTGGCCTTTCTCCTCCACCGTCTCATTTACTTCTGGAGGGAGTTCCAGCTGGGATATTGTAGAGCCATATTTTGTTTCTGTAACTTAAAAAAAAGAAGAAAAAACAATGTCTTCGTTACCATCTACCCTACAGGTTTGTGTGTTAATGAGGAAAACATTCGTTCACCCTAATAATTAGCAAATCGTACATTGTAGTCAATTGTTTGTATGTCAGTTGACTTGACTTTTAAAAACACAGTGGTACCTTGGTTCTCGACCACTTCGGAATTCGTCGAAGTGATTCTCGATCCATTTTGACTAGAAAAGGTTCTTCAAAAGTGCCATTGACACACCCTGCCATCATATGAGTCGTTAGAGTCACAGGGGTTGAGGTGCGAATGGTTATCAGCCATCTACAAAGCAGTCTTGAGATCCCTTCCCAGGAGGTTTAACCTCCATTCACACCCCGATCCATGTGACTCTTATTTATTCCTACTCACACTTTTAAAGAATGAGAAACTGTCTTTAAGTGACAGCGCAGCACATCTCCAGAGCATGCATTTCAGGCATAAGAATTCTTACTCCGCTTGTTTCTTCCTTCTTGGTGGGTCAGTTTCCCACCACAAACGGAAATAAATTCACAACTGTTCAGCGATCTATGCATACAGGTTCATGTGCTTATGAGTAAAGTACATTCATTTATCTTAATAATTATCAAATCAGACTTTCCTGTCAATTGTTCATATGTCAGTTGACTCGACTATTAAAAATACAGTGGTACCTCGGTTCTTGACCACCTCGAAATTCATAAAATTTTATTCTTGGTGCATTTTGACTAGAAAAAGTCCTTGAAATGACACCTACAAAGCAGTCTTGAGATCCCTTCCCAGGAGGTTTAACCCACACTCGCAACACGACCCATGTGACTAACGATTTATTTATTTACTTATACACAAACATTTAAGGTATGAGAAACTGTCTTGATGTGACAGTGCAATACATTTCCTGAGCATATATTTCAGGTTAGAGCAAAGAAACTGACTGAAAAGCTGTAAGGAATGAGATATTTAACACAGGTGGCTGGGTTGTGTATTTTTTTTCCCCTCAATTTGTTTCACTGTTGGCTGCGTTGCAAAGACGCAGTAATTCTTACTCTGCTCGTTTCTTTCTTTGCAGTGTGTCGGTTTCCTGCCACAAACAGAATTCTAATTCAAAGAGAACGTGTGGTTCAATAAAAATGCTTCTTCCTCCTAGATCCTAGAAGTTTCACTGCCTCAAACGCATCCTGATAAAGGACACCCAACGAAGGCGCTGTATCCCTGAACAGCATGTTCTCTTCAACACTTGTTCCATCCCACACTTCCTGAAGCACATCAGATTTGTCGGAGGTTTTTATTCGCCTGTTCTGCTCCCACACTGAGTTACACCGCAAGAAAGACTCGGCTGCATTCTGCACAGGACTAGACGGCACAAAGCATTTTTGCCTGACTCATTCGGGCCGAGACAGAAGGTTACAGGATCAACATAGCTGGAGTTGTTTTTTTTAAAATCTGATTTTCCTGTGGCCTGTTTGGTATGTCTGGGTATGAAAAGATCCCTACTACTTAAAGTATCAATCAGAGTGTTTATATCCGTCTCTGGAAGCCCAAGAGGGACTAAGTTTAAGTTTGAAAAGCAAGTCTGATAGCCATATGACATGGTCTCCAATGATAGTCTGTATAGTAGAGGTATGTTGAGCAGTTTCACTTGTTCAAGTTCAAATAAAACAAAGCTAACTTTCTCAATATTTGGCCTTTTTTATGTATCCTCTGGGTAAGTGCCTTCTTCAAAACTGAACTGACTGGGGACTCGTACTCATTATGGATTTCATAGGAAGTGCTTGCAGTTCCGGGGTTACAACAGCGGCTATCAGACTTTCTTCAAAAAAATCTTTATGAGTTCTTTGACATGTGATAGAAGTGTAATGTGACTTAACTATAAAGCTCTGCTTGCATTGTTGGAAAAGGCATAGAACAGATTCCTCCTCTTTGATGTGGGATTTCAGATAGGAGAAAAGACTCTGATATAGACACATTTTTGCCGATAAATGGACACAAAGGCTGAAAGCATACAAAATGCACCACGGAATACTATAGAACCACAGCTGAACGTGTTACAACATATGTTACTGCAGATCGTGGAACGGTTGACGCATGTTCTCATCTTTGAATTCTCACTGAAGGCAACTTAAAGAAGTTCTCACTTGTCATTAACATGTCTACAGTGTACAGGGCTGCATATTGTATACAGTACAAAGAAGCCAACAAGGCTGAAAAGTAATAACGTGCAACCCCAGCAGCTAGCAAACTGCCATTTGTTGACAACGTTATATAAAAAAGAGAGAACCCAACTAATGAAGCAAAATACTGTTGATTAAAATGTTATATTTGGCATTTCTTTGGCATGAAAGTGTTAACTGACTAAAGTGTAGATTTACATTTACAGCATTTAGCAGACGCCCTTATCCAGAGCGACTTACAACTTATACAGTCTTACAATCCAAGCAATTGTGTGTTAAGGGTCTTGCTCAAGGACCCAACAGTGGCAGCAAGGCAGAGGTGGGATTTGAACCCTGAACCTTCTGGTCCATAGTCCAGTACCTTACCCGCTAGGCTACCACAGTCCCACAGTAATCCCACAGTAGATGAAGTGTACATCATAAAGCAATACAGTGAATATGTTTGTTTGCTCTTTAAAATCTGAGACCTTAATAGGAATAGGAACAGAAAATAGAAATCTGTCTTATATACATCTAATTCACGTCTGAATGACAGAAAACTAGTACGGCGAACCCGACATCTGCTGACAGAAAAGAGAATTGCAGTCTTGATAGGCAGAAAACAACATTACAACCTTCAGCTCTCGGTTTCAAATTTTATAAAAGAGACACAGAAAAGAATTAACATTAACATTATTATTTAAATCACACTATGTGCAAAGTTTCTAAACTACTGTGCGACTGTCTGGTCAGCGTCCATAAGGCTAAGTAAAACCTAGTGCAAACATAAATGCTTCTTAATGAGGTTCTGGACTGTGAATGATTAATCAAATGGGTTTAATTACATCATTCATTCACTCATTCATTTCATACATGCTTAAAACAAGCGAAGATCCCAGGGAAGTCAGTGCCTAACCAACACACCAATAGACTGCAAGGTACAGGCACACAGAGACACTGGGAAACTTTAGAGAGACAAACTGACATAAAGCATATCTTTGGAATGTGGAACAGAGACTGCAACAGCCAGAGGAACAAGGATTTTCTTGCATTTGGGCCATTTCGGCTGTCACAAATGTCTCTTGTGAATTATATAATTAATACTGATAATATACATGTATGTACCAGACGTGTTACAAAATATAACTAAGAAAACACATCTACAAGCATGGATATTATGAATATATCCATGCCCTTTGGTGCCTTAACAGCCGCTAGCCTTCTGGGAAGGCGTTCTGTAAGATTTTGAGCAAGACTGACGGAGATTTACTTCACTTAATCCAATTTAAAAAATAATCTTCAACTGATTGAAAGACAATTAGAAGGGCACAACTCTCTAAAGAACTGTCACTGCATTAGGATTTCTCTTGACGAATACTAGAGGCCGTTGCAAACTATCAGGAACAAACTCAGATCAATGTCAAATCCAAAACCCTCCATCAAACTGCCAGATGGTGAGGCTTAATTGACACTGGAGTTTCATTGCTTTATAACCCACTGGCTTTACACCGCTCCAGCTGACACTTGACATTACACACGGTGATCCTAGGCTTGTAATTGGCTGCTCGTTCATGAAACCCAATAAAACAGTATATTCCCCACCCCCCCAACCTTCTAAAACTGCTTCTTCCTGATAAGGGGCTCTGGTGTCCATCCCGGAGAACATAGGGCACCGGCCTATGAAAGCGTGCTATGGATGTTCTTGTTGGAAGGTATATTGCAGGAACAGGTTTTCTTCAGCCCAATATTTGGCTCCATCCATCTGGCCTTGACCAGTTTCCCAGTCCCTGCAGAGGAAAAGCATCCCAACAGCATGATGCTGCCACCATCATGCTTCACTCTGCTCATGGTGTTCTCAAGATAATGTAGAAAAGTTTGGTTTGTGCCATGCAAAAGTTAAATTTTGGACTTGAAATGTCCAGGAAATTGTTGGCAACCTTCACTGGCTAAGTGGCACAACCATAAAGGTGGTGTGATGGCAGACTGGTCTTTGTAGAGTCCAGGACCATTGGGAGGTGGGAGATGACCGGAAACTGATGCAACACTCATAAGTTTGAGTGATGGGAGTAAGGACGGGGGACCACGTCAGCACCTCCCAAACTGCCCAGCAGATAGCACGGTTATGTTGCCTCAAAAAGTCAGAGAATAATGAAGGATTTAGGTGACTGAAGGAGGAAGGTAACTTCTCCACATGGAGGACCAGACCCTCCATCTATGGTCTCCACAACCAGTGGACAGTGACAAGCAATTGCTGCAGGGGAATGGTCGGGCAATCAGCTCCAGAGTAAATCTAGGCTGCAACAGAAATAAGCTCCGATGGCTGGAAATAAGATGGGCATGCCAGCAGAAGCCTTGGATATCGGATTTGAAGTGACAGGTCAGTGTAGGAGGTCAGAAGCACCTGCTCGCCATGAAGTCCATACCGGAAGCAGAGCAGAATCTCCATGATAAGCAACTCCAACAAATTCCACACCTGACAGAGATTGAGCAGAATCTCCTTGCTCCTTTCTTCTTCACAGGGATGATGGAAAATGTTCCAGAGGAACTAGACGAATAGATTGTAATCGCGCCTCTCGGTATTGACACCACGGCGCAGTAGCCTGAACGAGCATGCAGCCGCGAGGAGGGAGATAATTAAAGAAATAGGATAAGCATCTCGGTTGAGAGCGTAACTGGAGAAACGGGAGCTGAGTGTCAATTTCACTGGACAACATTTTTTTTTCTAAATACAAAACTATTTTCTAATTGGAGAATTTGGAGAAAAAAGTTATTGAATTTAATTGCATTAAATCAATACGTTTGAAAAATTAATTATTCTTGGAAACACCGGTCTGAAACAGTGAAAACAAGTAGCTTTTTGAAACATGATTTCGCATCAATTCCAAGTTTTATAGAAGGAGGAGCCAGAAATATCTTGACTGGATTGACAAGTGGTTTATGTACCACACTTTTCTGCTCAAGGACTAAATCCTTATGAAGCGGCCAGTTCCTATAAACGTACATTGTAAAGTACAGATAAAGGCCGCATTCATAACATCTGTGCCAGTGCTGTTAGATGACGTCAGATGTTCCAGCCTTGATTGTTAGTGTTTCAATATCTGTTCCATGTTCTTGTGGTGCTGCATAGAGAATGGATACTGGAAGAAGGACACTGCCATTGTGTAACAGGACAGTTTTCAGGCTTGCCTTTGATAAATCTACCAAAGTATGCACAGACACAGTAAAGAAGTTTGTCAAAATGTTTTAGAAGATTCCGAAAGATTCAAACATTTTTGTACCTGGTGCCACCAAACCCCATCCTTTCCAAGTACTTTGAATCTCAGCTCTGCCAAAGCTGCCACTGTTGGGCCCCTTAACCCTCAGTTGCTTCCATTGTACCTCAATAGGGATAAGGGCATCGGCTAAATTCTACAAATGTACATACGTGGCCTTGACTGACCTACAGTGGGGCAGAAGTGGGCCACTGATTGTGCAAGTTCTCCTACTTAGAAAGATGGGAGAGGTCTGTAATTTTCATCATAGCTACACTTAAACTATAAGAGACAAAATGAGAAAAAAATCCAGGAAATCACATTGTAGGATTTTTAATGAACTTAATTATAAATTATGGTGGAAAGCAAGTATTTGGTCAATAAATCTGGTTCAACTCAATACTTTGTAACATAACCTTTGTTGGCAATAACAGAGGTCAAACGTAAATCTTCACCAGGTTGGCACACACTGTAGCTGGTATTTTGGCCCATTCCTCCATGCAGATCTCCTCTAGAGCAGTGATGTTTTGGGGCAACACGGACTTTCAACTCCCTCCACAAATGTTCTATGGGGCTGAGGTCTGGAGACTGGCTAGGCCACACCAGGACCTTGAAATGGTTTTTACGGAGTCACTCCTTCGTTGCCCGAGCGGTGTGTTTGGGATCATTGTCATGCTGGAAGACCCAGCCACGTTCCATCTTCAATGCTCTCACTGATGGAAGGAGGTTTTGGCTTAAAATCTCACAATACATGTCCCCGTTCATTCTTCCCTTAATACGGATCAGTTGTCCTGTCCACTCTGCAGAAAAACAGCCCCAAAGGATGATGTTTCCACCCCCATGCTTCACAGTAGGTATGGTGTTCTTGGGATGCAACTCAGCAGTCTTCTTCCTCCAGTTGAGTTTTTACCAAAAAGTTCTATTTTGGTTTCATCTGACCACATGATATTCTCCCAATCCTCTTCTGGATCATCCGTATGATCTCTGGCAAACTTCAGACGGGCCTGGACATGTACTGGGTTAAGCAGGGGGGCATGCCTGGCACTGCAGGATCTGAGTCCCTCTCGGCGGTGTGTTACTGATGGTAGCCTTTGTTACTTTGGTCCCAGTTCTCTGCAGGTCATTCATCAGGTCCCTCTGTGTAGTTCTAGGATTTTTGATCACCGTGATCATTTCGACCCCATGGGATGAGATCTTGCATGGAGCCCCAGATCGAGGGAGATTATCAATGGTCTTGTATGTCTTCCATTTTCTTACAGTTGCTCCCACAGTTGATTTATTCACACCAACCTGCTTGCCTATTGTAGATTCACTCTTCCCAGCCTGGTGCAGGGCTACCATTTTCTTCCTGGTGTCCTTCGACAGCTCTTTGGTCTTGGCCATGGTTTGAGTTTGGAGTCTTGACTGTTGAGGCTGTGGACAGGTGCCATTAATACAGGTAACGAGTGGAGGACAGAAGAGCTTCTTAAAGAAGAAGTTACAGGTCTGTGAGAACCAGAAATCTTGCTTGTTTGCGGTGACCAAATACTTATTTTCCACCAAAATTTACAATTAAATTCTTTAAAAATCCTACAATGTGATTTCCTGGATTTTTTTTCTCATTCCGTCTCTCATACTTGAAGTGTAGCTATGATGAAAATTACAGACCTCTCTCATCTTTCTAAGTAGGAGAACTTGCACCATCAGTGACTGACTAAATACTTTTTTGCCCCACTGTACACTGTAAGCTGTTTGGTAAATCGCATTGCAGGCGATAAATAAATCTGTCCGCCGATTCTTAGCATCCCTTCATTTAAACTGACACCACAATATGTTCCTGTTTCTATTACTCCCGAGTTCCACCAGACACTTTTCTTTCATGCTGCTTTTTTCTTTTCCTGTTGCCACCAGCATCCTGATAAGCACTTGGCATTTATCTCTCGTATTTTCATTTGTCTAAAATCTAGGCTCTCTTTATCCCCTTCCTTTTTTTGCTCTCTGTAGATGTATACATTTATACCCGATTTAATACTGGCTTATTTGAAAGTGTCAAGTCCAGCCTTATCTGACTGATAATCGGCCTTGTCATTCAGTGCCCTGTGCCCATGTAATTGGAATTCTCTTTTATCAGTCTAGTGTGTGTGTGTGTTTGTGTGTGCATGAGAGAGAGAGAGAGAGAGAGAGAGAGAGAGAGAGAGAGAGAGAGAATGAATTTATGCGAATGTATGCCAAGTGAAAGCATTTACAATTACTCAAAAATGCATTCTTTTACATATCATGTATTTGACATTGGCTAATCATATCATGAATTAAATTCCCTTATGAATGAAGCTGCTCATTTTATGCAAGGCAGGGGCGTTCCACTGACTGCAACAAGCCATGATCATTGAAGCAATAAAAGAATATACATTTTTTTAATAAATGAAAAACACTGTGTTATTCAATCTCCAGTGGGCACTTTATCCTGGTGGGTCTGGATCCTATCCTATAAATGGAATGCAGCCCATCCAATGGAAAACCACATGGAAATGAAAACTGTATGGACTCTACACAGACAGTAAATGGAAATGCTCTAGAATTATTTGGTACCATGTTCTCCTCCAGATCTAAGGTGTAATCATAAGGCCAGCGAAGGTGAAGCATAGTGGCTTTCAGGTCTGAGTAGATGTCTGGGATGGCACATAGAGGCAGAAGACAGGTGTTGGGCAAACAAATCCCCAAACAAATGTAACTTCCAGCTCTTGTGAGAGGCCCCAGATGACAGGGTCCTCCTGCTGGAAGTGCTAGAGATACTTTGGGGCAGGGCTACAATGATGGGATACACCAAAGATGCAAAGCACATATAAGAAGATGACGTTATGATGCAGGGCTCTACCACAGGTGCACAGAGAGTTTCTGGTCAGCAATGGAACTTGCGCCAATGGGACCACCATCTAACACCAAGATTTGAATGCCATAGCATGACGTAGCTCCTACAACTGGATCTTTTCCTTAGGGATGAGAGCCAAGTCAACAAAGTTTCCCTTGGAAACCTGAGTCAATCAAGGCAGGAACAGACAAGACAGACTGAGGAGTTTGCAGGAGGACAGATAATGTACAGATGATTGGCAATCTTTAGTGTATTAGCGCTCATCTGCCAGGCAATTGGGAACTCTCCTGGTGAGAACCTGGTGAAATACAGGTAACCCTGCAGCAGAAACCCCCTGCATTCATCTGGATCACCACTGAATTTCTCAGGCAGGGCAATTTAGAGAGCTGTTTCTTAGGATGGGCAGGCAACATGGTGAGCCGGCCATAAAGTTCGGCGACAACAAAACCAAGGGAGGCGAGCTGCTGGTAATGAGCTGGTTAATGCATGGCCACGAGCAGCTTGATCCTCCTAAAAAGGACTGGCTTCGAATTCTCCATGTCGGTCACCTTGCGTGTTTACTATCAGTCCAGACAAGGTAGGAGGCGAAAACACAAAGCTGTCAGCAAACCAGACTTTATTAAGCACAGGTGGATAAACAGTCAGAGCAGACAGATTCTGGAGTCAGAAAACTAGCTGGAGAACACACAAAACCAGGCAGATGAGTCAGAGAATCAGGCAGACGGGCCGACAAGAACAGAGGCAGCCAGTATGGCAACACGATCAAATAAAGAGTGAAACTTTGCTAAGAAAAAGGAAACTAAGGGTCTAAATAGCAAACACAAATGGACAGATAGTCTGAAAGACATGGGCATGAAAAGGCCAACAAAGGCAATCTATGATGATTCTTTGAGTTACATGTTGCCTAAAAAAAGATTTCGGATTAAGGCAGACAAAAAATGTTGGTGTAGATTTTATGGCTGCATCAACAACACTGGTGCAACTGTATCCTGTAGAGATCGTCTATTTGCTCTACATTCTTTACTGGGCTTATACAGGTGGCCTCACAAATTCTTCAGGACATTCTAAGCTACTTAGCTACGTCATCTTTTGTTGTACCTCCTATGTATTTTCAAATTAAATAAGTATTTCATACAGCTACCCTTTGAGCAAAATTGGAAAACAAGACTTCCCCAATCATATTTACTGCAGTGGTTCTCAAACTTTTTCTGCAGTACCCTTTTGTAGATGAGAATATTTTTGACACCCCCACCAACACCACTTTACGTCTTTTGCATCCAAATGCCACTGGAATTTATTTTAAACATTGCAATTCATGCAAAACTGCAACCTCTTGTTGAACAAAAATAAAATGACAAAATAACCTTTACAGTGGAATTATTACAGGTGACATGCATTATGTATGCCATCCCTAGGGGGCGCACCCCCCACTTTTAGAACTGTTGATTTACTGTGAAGTGCCTTTAAATATAGTTGATCATTTGAAACTACCAAATCAGTCTAAATCCAATACAGCGTTGTGGAAGTACCTGAAGTGAGCAGGTAATGTGAGGAAACCCACCACCAGCCCAGAGTTGAAGTGCTTCTGTAGAATCTTGAAGAGAGTCCATGACAGTCAGCACTCGCCTTCGTTGGTCTTCAAGAAGTTGCAAACTCTTGATCTCAGAGTTTTGGCACAATGATGCCAAAGAAGGTTTAATAAACCACAAGAAGGTTTAATAAACCAGCATGTCCACAAGTTTATTAGTACACAAAAAATATATAGTAATTACATAACAACCCTACCAGAGCTTGCTTGGCTTGATGTTTCAGAAATCAGGAGCTAATGCTTGTTTAAGGAAATGATGCCTAAAGATGGCAGCAGTAGAAGCCTTCATGGACCAATTAACTGTTTGTAAGCAAATCGCAGATTTTTCTTTTGGCCAAAGATGCAGATGCCTGATTGGGTTTCTTGGGAAATTAAACACTTAAGCTCTGAAAAGAAATCCTCAAAAGTCTGCTCTAATTTGCAGACATTAGATATTCTTTGTCTAATTTAAGGCTTACAATTAATGGTCCAACTGTGGAAGACTATTCTGTACATTCTGTTAGGCTGGACTGTTCGATTGCTGAGGAGAAAGATTCAGGTTTTGTTTAGTTTCTTAAATGTTTAAATGGTCGTTCTAATTACTGTATCGATTGCTAGATTCAGCATGTATGCTTAAGAGCAACGATTCAGTGATTTCGGGTCCTAACCGGCAAGACAGGACACGAGGTAGGACCACTCATGGACAACTATTGCAGAGCACATGTACACAGACAAACTGTGACACTTTAGAGATACCAATTGCCCTAACATTTCTGTGGAATGTCGGAAACCAGAGTACCTATATGCATCAGAGATGCCACTGAAAACACGAGTGGAACTCTACCATCTACACAGCATCCGAAGCCTAAACTGTTCTACATGTCACTCCTTCTAAGAAATACACAACACGACGAATGGACGTTGATGGGCTGGTCGTAAAATGGCTGTTACCTGTATTGGACAAGATTAAGAACATCAGGGGCCATATTCATACAGATTCTTACTGATGAAGTTCAAAGAAAAATATTTTTCTTATAATTGTGGGTGTTTCCCTCTCAAAGTTATGAGTAAACCCCAATAAAGACAAAAGTTATTAATTTTTAGGGAATTTTTCAGTGATATGTGTGACTGAAATATGTGTAATAAAGCATAAGTGGAACTGCCAGGAACTCCCAGTAAAATGGTATAACGACTCTAACTCAGACTAATTTAAGAATAATAGCATTATAGAATAACCATTTAGGAATAATAATGTGGTAAACATGATGAGTCTGGCTTATAGAAAGCCCGTACATGTATATTAGGCCATCCATGAATAACCACATCATAACTTTAATTATATAGTAAAATATAAAAAAGAAAGCTAAGACACTGACACCACAATTAGCTCATGGGCAATGGAATTAGGTGGTTTCCGGGCAGGAAAGAGTAGGTTAGATCTGTCAGCCTTGTGGACACCACGACAATCTTAACACCTAAAGGAGCTTGAAGGTGAAAAACTGTTAGGAGTAGGGAGGAGGACTTTTAGGAGACTTAAGAGTTCTCATAAGCAGAAGAGAAAAACTCGGAAAGATGACAAGGCAGAAGAAATGTTCTCAAAACACGGAATAACAGGTAGCTAACAGATAGCTTCGCTAGTTTCTCTGGCTCGTCGTAGCCCTTTATGTTCGGGCATTAGCTTCGCTAGTTTCTCTTGCTTCTCGTAGCATTCATGTTCGGCAATAGCTTTGCTTGTTTCTCTGGCTCCTCGTAGCATCCATGTTCGGCGTTAGCATCACTAGTTTCTCTGACTTCTCGTAGCATTCACGTTTGGCGATAGCTTCGCTAGTTTCTCTGGCTCCTCGTAGCATTCATGTTCGGCGTCAGCTTCACTGGTTTCTCTGGCTCCTCGTAGCATTCATGTTCGGTGATAGCTTTGCTACTTTCTCTGGCTCCTCGTAGAGCTCATGTTCGGCGTTAGCTTCACTAGTTTCTCTGGCTTCTCGTAGCACTCATGTTTGGCAATAGCTTTGCTTGGTTCTCTGGCTCCTCGTAGAGCTCATGTTCGGCAACAGCTTCACTAGTTTCTCTGGCTTCTCGTAGCCCTTTATGTTTGGCGATAGCTTCGCTACTTTCTCTGGCTTCTCGTAGCATTCATGTTCGGCAATACCTTCGCTTGTTTCTCTGGCTCCTCGTAGAGCTCATGTTCGGCGTTAGCTTCACTAGTTTCTCTGGCTTCTCGTAGCATTCATGTTCGGCGATAGCTTTGCTAGTTTCTCTGGCTTCTCGTAGCATTCACGTCTGGCGATAGCTTCGCTAGTTTCTCTGGCTCCTCGTAGCATTCATGTTCGGCGTCAGTTTCACTAGTTTCTCTGGCTCCTCATAGCATTCATGTTTGGTGATAGCTTTGCTACTTTCTCTGGCTCCTCGTAGCATTCACGTTTGGCAACAGCTTCGCTAGTTTCTCTGGCTCCTCATAGCATTCATGTTTGGTGATAGCTTCGCTAGTTTCTCTGGCTCCTCGTAGCATTTATGTTCGGCGATAGCTTCGTTAGTTTCTCTTGCTCGTCGTAGCGCTCACATTTGGCGATAACTTTGCTAGTTTCACTGGCTCCTCGTAGCTCATGTTCAATGATAGCTTCGCTTGTTTCTCAGGCTTCTTGTAGCATTTATGTGCAAGGATAGCTTCGCTAATTTTTCTGGTTCCTTGTAGCCCTTTATGTTTGGCGGTTGCTTCGCTAATTTCTCTGGCTCCTTGTAGCACTCATGATTGGCAATAGCTTCACTAGTTGCTCTTGCTTCTCGTGGCATTCATGTTCGGCGATACCTTCACTAGTTTCTCTGGCTCCTTGTCGCATTCATCTTTGGCTATAGCTTCTCTAGTTAACTTTCTCTAGGCCGGCGTTAGCCTCGCTAGCCATTCTTAGATTTGTCTAGGCCAGCGCTAGCTCTGATAGCCAGCATTAGCTTTTCCCAGGCCGGCGCTATTTTCTCTTTGCGTTTCTTCAGGTTTGATAGCTGAGTTACTTCTCAGTTTGTTTGTTTTTTTCCATTAGTTTTCTGTTTGTTGTTCTATTATTTATTCCCTTGGTTATTTTTCTTATATCCGTCACTGTTTATCCACCACACCTCCTTTTATTCGATTTCGTCACTGCTGGATTTTGTTAGTGCCCTGTGATCTTGTTTTTGGACTTTTTGTTAATAAACTGTTTAATTTGCACTGGAGCCTGCATCTTCGCCTGTCCCTTTTTCCACAACATCACCACCCCATAACACGAGGAGCGAATCAGACTGCTCTTGTGTTGCTATAAGGTAAATAGTCATTAATCATTAATCCATTGCTAGATTACTTATAGGAGCAAAAGTGCAATTATTCTTGGGGGGATGGTTTGTTGGGGGAGGTCATATTTCTTACATATATTTAATTATTACGTCAGTGCATTTACAGCGCCTTTACAGCAGCTTCGAGCGCATCATGGGCCAATCCCATTTTGAACTAGAACTGTCCATTTTCTAATAAATCTAACTTTGCCCATTCCAACCTGCTCAGACAGCCACTCGATTCGTCCTGCTTTCTGAGAAAACGTTTAATGAGCAATTTAACTAAAGACGTATTCCTGCAGGAAAGTCAAATGAACGAATTCATTAATTACTTAAATTGTGTTTGTCCCTCGCTGATGCAATTTCCCAACCCCGCGGCTGCACAGCAAATACGCCGCAGCGTGATGGGGGAACAGATAATCGCCTTTCTTTTCTGACAATTACAAATATCAAATTAATTGTTCATTTTCGTTCTAGGTGATTTCAAAATAGGCTTTAAAACATCACCGTGGCACATAGCGGGAGCTACAAGCGGGGCCGCATAATTAAGGTAATTTCGTACAGTACATGAACAATTAGGCAATTTTTTTTTTTTGTCTACCCAGAAAGCAAAGTGAACAGCAATTTCTGTCCTATTTAAGGGTGATTTGTTTTAGCCATGCAGGCTGTATTACAGTAATTAAATAATTGATCAGTGAAGCTTTTCTGATGCATTTCTGCTCACAATTCAGACGCAAATCGCTAAATGGTGTGAAGTACAGTTCTGCACAGACAGACGCAGTTATGGCTAATAGTCGGATCACAACGCACATTAGAAGCGATAACAAAATGCACACAATAATGCCAGTAAATGTTTGGCATTAGCAATAAAGGCTCTGATGTGCCCAATGCTTATCAACAGTGAATACAGAAACCCATCAGACCCTGACAAAATCCTTACCTTGTGTCCCAAAAATTATGAAATTGATTAATTCCTGCTGTAAATTCTGATCGATACTCATCAGCCCCTTTAGAGCAAGTTTCCAGGGGCTAATCAAGTCCAACCAATCACACACCAGGCTAATCTGACCACACCTGCCATCTGTAGTGGTTTGGTTACTTTAAACTAAAACTACTTGTTCCTTGATGAATAACACAAAGCTTATTTTATAAAAGTCTTGAAACATCTCATGTAATTTGGCGAGTCATGGACTGAAAGTGCAAAGTAAAAGCAAAACACTTTTGTTGAAGCAATACAGAAGCCAAGCAACCACTTTTTCGGAAGGGGAACGGGGAAAATGCGAAGACGCACTAACGCTCACAAAGACTGGAATGAAGAACTTCTGTAAACATAGTAAACTTTGACAGCGACTTGCTCATCTTGGCTTCTTGCAAATCAGCAAGATCTCACCGCATAAATGACTTTAAAGTGAGTGTTAATAACTTTAAAGTGAGTGTTAATAAAATTCGCACCCCTCCTTGTGGATGTGCCTCTCGGAGTAGTGATAAAAGCAGTCTGTATGCTGCCTGATGTGATGACAAACGAACAAATTCAAACTGGCCTCATCACTTACTCCCTCACAGATACACACACACTTTATCATACATCCTTGGTAGCCATGGCAACTCCTGTAACTAAAACTGCTCATATCAAAACATGACAAAATACGATCATTTATTCTTCCTATAAATAATAATGGCAGACGTACCTGCTATGCCGAACTTCATCACAACATTAACTTTGCCACTATTATCTCTGTTTACATCCTCTGCCACTCAAAACCAAATGCCTCACTTTCACAATTGCATCTATAGGAATACAATGGGTGGAGATTAAAGGCTATTGGTTTTGCTCCGACACTAATCGACAACCAAAGCACTTTAAGGAAATAACACAGGATCATGACCTGATAAAGCAGTCCGACAACCTCGATGAATTATTGCTCTGTTACCTCGAGCAGCCTAGAATTTGCTCCTGGACCAGGCAAGCCCCAGAGCTCCTTGAAAGATTAATTGTTAACGCTTGAATGCGTAATTGAAATTTTTATAGGGCTCCTGCAGCAACACGGAGGGTTGTGTGCCGTTCAGAAATGAATTGCCTTTTAAACTGCATTTCTAGTTTACAAACTGAAAGTATCCAGCAAAACTAAGTTTAAAATGCACCCAAAGAATCAAGAGGGTATTGGGATACATCGTGATACAGAGCCAGTCCGGGAAATGATTGGCCGCAAGCAAAAGTGCTCCCTGACCCCGTAATCGCACCAATCAGAATTCACAGTGTAAGGCTAGACACTTGTGTTTCCAGCTAACTCTTACCTCAGAGCCCCAGGAGTTGGTGCCATTAATTACAGAAGGACTAATACATATACACAGATATGCTGTGAAACTGTACATTATGTGATCGGGACGTAGTTCGTACACACTGCTCAGCATCCAGTCTGCTCACGCTGATGCCGAATGTGTTTCATAAAACTGTGTTTAACAAAACGTTGTTTAATAAGACTTTGTATTTTATAAAATGGTGTTTAATAAAACTTTGCATTTAATAACACTAATAAAACTCTTTCATAAAACGCTGTATTTAATAAAACTTGGGGTTTAATAAAAATATTTAAAATTGTGTTTAACAAATCTGTGTTTAATAAAACTTTAATAAAACTGTGTTTGATAAAACTTTGTGCTTAATAAATCTCTGCTTAATAAAACTGTGTTTAATAAAACTGTGCTTAATAAAACTGTGTTTAATAAAACTTTAATAAAACTGTGCTTAATAAAACTGTTTAATAAATCTGTGCTTAATAAACATTTGTGTTTAATAAAACTGTGTTCAATTAAACTATTTTATAAAATGGTGTTATATAAAACCCTTAATAACACTAATAAAACTCTTTCATAAAACACTGTATTTAATAAAACTTGGAGTTTAATAAAACTATTTAAAATTGTGTTTAATAAAACTGTTTAATAAATCTGTGTTTAATAAAACTGTTTAATAAATCTGTGCCTAATAAACATTTGTGTTTAATAAAACTGTTTAATAAAACTGTGCTTAATAAAATTGTGTTTAATAAAACTTTGTGTTTAATAAAACTTCAATAAAACTGTGTTTGATAAAACTGTTTAATAAATCTGTGCTTAATAAACATTTGTGTTTAATAAAACTGTGTTCAATTAAACTATTTTATAAAATGGTGTTTTATGAAACTTTGCATTTAATGACACTAATAAAACTCTTTCATAAAACACTGTATTTAATAAAACTTGGGGTTTAATAAAAATATTTAAAATTGTGTTTAACAAATCTGTGTTTAATACAACTTTAATAAAACTGTGTTTGATAAAACTGTTTAATAAATCTGTGCTTAATAAAACTGTGTTTCATAAAACTTTGTATTTAATAAAACTGTGTTCAATAAAACTATTTTATAAAATGGTGTTTTATAAAACTTTGCATTTAATGACACTAAGAAAACTCTTTCATAAAACACTGTATTTAATAAAACTTTGTGTTTAATAAAACTTTAATTAAACTGCTTAATAAAACTGTGTTTGATAAAACTTTGCATTTAATAACACTAATAAAACTCTTAAAAAAAACACTGTATTTAATAAAACGGTGTTAATAATTCTATGCATAACAAAACTGTGTTAAAAAAAATCTTTTTTAAAACTTTGTGATGAATAAAACTGTTCAATAAAACTGTATTTTATAAAATGGTGTTTAATAAAACTCTTTCCTAAAACACTATTTAAAAAACTTGTGTTTAATAAATCTGTGCGTAGCAAAACTTTGTCAAGTCAGATTTATTTATATAGCGCTTTTTACAATGGAGCATTGCCTGTGTTTTTATTTTTTATTTGTGATCAATACAACTCTGTGTTTAATAAAACTTTGCACTGTTAGCTTTGTCATTACAGTTGCTAATATATCTGGCAAGGTAATATACGAGTTAGATGAGATATGTTAGCTGCCTTAATAATATATATATATATAATAGTAACCTCACCGTACCATGGACGTACATGTATCGCATACCTGTAGTGATGTAGGTTTTGAGTAGCAATACAAAATACTGTGAAAATGCTTTTCTACTGTACATGCACAAGCAAAATCCATTTTGCAATGCAAAAGAGAAACATTTTCACTAGTAGTCTCAGAATCTCAGCCCCACTGTACATGTAAATAGAACTGAAAAGGGCAGAATCAAAAAAGGGCACTTGGATGGCAAAGTGTTCCGATACTCTAGTGCACTTCCATAGGGATTTGAATTTGAGTCTCAGTGGTGCCACTACTTACCAGTTGTTACTGCTCATCAATGCCACAGCGGTCGCTACCGGATTGCAGAGGCACTGGCAAGTGTACATGCATGTGAAGGATTAGACATGACTGTGGTTTCCAGCTTTACATGTATCAAAGGAAGCATACGTTAGCCTGCAGCCCACCTCACTCAGCATGGGGGGTCATGATGCTCAAGTGGGTGGAGGGGGTTGTGCGACTGAGGAACTGGATATCACCACTTGGTGAAAAAGAGTACAAACTCATTCGGACAGCCTGTTGTTTGGCAAACCTGAGAACATTTTTAATTCTAAAATGACTGAGAAAAGGTAGCTGAGAGCATTCTGCTTAGAGTGGGCTCTCAAGAGACACAAACCTCAAGCGAAAGGCTCCGAAAGTCTGTGTCACTACCAAGCCATGCATTCATTTCAGTAAACTCCTGCCTCATCTCAGAAAATGCCGGAAAGTTGACACAAACGCAAACGTACTGGGAAAAGCTTGGGCTCTGTAGAGGTTGATCCACGACTGATGTTCTTACACCAAGCAGCAGCCTACTTCTTATCCACTAACACAAATCACAGCAGGACACTGTATGAGAGGAGGCATCTATCTCTCTCTCTCTCTCTCACCCCTTCTACAAACCGACATGCCCCAAGGATAGCAGAAATGTCAGAAAATAAGATAGAGCAAGGAAAAAAAAAGAGAGATAACAGTAGATGCAGATTATAGACTATGGTCCCGATCCAAGTCTCCACATTGGGGACGTCATCAAGGTTTGGACTTTGACTCCACAGGGTCTAGATTATTTGGAAAAGTCTGTAATAATCACCACAATACATGGTCTCCAAGTACCTAGCAAACGACAAGAGCTGAGACATTTCTCCAGTCAAAATGTGTTGAGAACCAAATTCAACAAGTTCTGAGAGAATATTTGCCACCAAACCTCCAACAACAAAGTTTAATTAGAGAATATATTGGGTTAAGGTTATGAACTGTGGACCAGAAGGTCCAGGGTTCAAATCCCACCTCTACCAAGTTGGGTCTGTTGGGTCGTTAATCCAACCACTCCAATGGCCACAACCACTTGGATTATGCTTGTTGAGGTGCCTCTCCCATAGCTCTTCTCCTTCTTTCTCCTTGTTGAAGCCTCTCATTTTTACTGCCTCTTGACTGCAAGCGCAAGCAGGACCCGGTTTGTCCTTCTCATGTGAAGGCTGATGACTTGGTCCTGGAGAAGAGCCAGCACTAGAGCAAGAATAAGAATGGCTGAGGGCGGCAGGTTGTGGTGACAAAGATAAGAATTGGTTTAAGAACGTGGAACCCTCCAGATACTTCAGTCCAAGTGCCTTTTTCCTCCTCTGGAATAAGAATGGGTCTTGGATTTGTTTTTCATTCAGCCTTTTAACAAAAGACCTGTCTCAGATCTGAAAGACCTCAAGACACTCTCTCTTATTCTCCTAAATATATTATTTCTACCTCTTCTTGTTGAGAGGTGCTGCTTTGTTCTTGATTACCACGCTTTTGTAATCATGAAGAAAAATGAATGGTAATTCTGAACATATAATTATCACCTCTCTCTCAACGTTGGTGCTTGAAAGTTTGTGAACCATCTGGTGTTTTCTATAGTTCTGCAGTATGACCTAATGTAACATCGGATTTTCAGAAAAGTTCTCAAAGTAGACGCAGAGAACCAAATTAAACAAGTGAGACACAATATTATATGTGGGTTTTTTTTTTAGAGAAGTTCAATATACATATACTGTACATACGTAAGGATTATCAGTTCACATCATTCGGAAATGATTTTTTCAGATTTTCTTCTACTTTTTTTTGGACTTTGCAACCTGCTTCAAAAAAAGGGACAAGACAAACAAAATGTGTGCAAACACTGATGTTTGGTATGTCCAATTATTGAAAAAAGAGCACGAAGAGTTTCTCTATTATTTTTACTATTATCGCCCTGTCCGAAAATTCATGCTTGGAGTTAAAGATACAGTCATTATACACAGGTTCGTCTGAATAAATCATAATTAAGGATTAACAGCATTCTGATGACATTTGTTTTTCCAAGTGTATACAGTTATTAGTTTCCTGGGCTGGCATATGTCACTACAAGCTAGTTAGTCCATGTAGTTGGTGGCACTGGACTCACAGAAAGCTCAGGATGGACGAACCACTGCCACTTTCTCAGCCACACAGTCCACAGTACTGGGACAGCTGTCTTCCTGTCCCTTACGTCTTCACTTGAAACCTTTAGCTGAAGTAGTGGGTGTTTGAGACTCATACTGCTCATATTTAATAGATGCTTGTTAAAAATGATGTCTTCACACATGACATGCAGGCTGCCCGGAAGCTTGGGGTCTTCTAAGTATAAACAGAGTGGTTTCCTGACAATGGCCTCAAATTCCTCAACAGGGTTCAGGCAATTTAATTTATATAAGGGACTTTTCAACCAGACAGCAGGTGAGTGTCAAACGCAGTACATGAAAAGTCATCGGGTCTTCCCACTCAGTCCTGTAACAATTACAAATGCAGTTCAACGTGCACAAAATTATACTAATTTGATTTGTATGCCAAATATTAAAATGAATTACACATGCTGTCACTCAGACCATTGGCTTCATCATAATCAATGTCAGTCCCAGACATTCATTGTTTCCTTTACTCAGAGTCGCGACATCAATATGGAACACATTAAAAGTAAAATATTTGCGCAAGTTTGTAATGACTGACTATGAAGATATCTCACAGTTAATGTAATCCCAGTAAATTGAGAGCTACCCAAACTATCCAGGTACAATATATCCAGATAACAATATAGAGATGTTCCAAAGAAGATTTGAGCATCCTACAAAGTACTGCATTAAGGGTCTGAACATGTAAGTAAATTATAGTTTCTTTTTATTCATTTTCTTTTAATATATATGTATATATTAAACAAAAGTCAATATTGATATGAGGAAAGGAGAAAGCCTGTGTGCTCGTGTTACTGTGAGTGAGGATTGGATGGGCACAGCTATAACAAGGGCTGTGGAAAAGGCGGGAAAATTCAAACAAAGCACTTGACGCAAAATGGTGGCTGCAGACACAAATCAGTGTCCATAAACAAAACTCTACTTCCCATCAAACTCATGCCGAGATGGGATCCCAGGATCTCCCAAACTCAATTCTAAGCTGTCTTATATATACACTTAACTATTTCCATGTTTTTCTTTTTTCCATTTTTTTCCCCTTGTTTTCACACTTTCTCTTTCAACCAAAGTCTCAACTTAAATGTTTTCCTTTCACCAAACCCTCTTTTGTTAACTCTCTTTTTGTCTTCTCCCAAAGAGTACTTATTTCCCGTGCTTTTCACTTCATCACACTTCTATTTATCTTTCTTAGAATCTCTCTGAGCTGACTCGGAAACTTCACTGTTTACAGATCTGTATCTTTCCCTTTGTTTTCTTTTTGTGGGGTCTCTTTCTCCTGTTTTTCTTTTTCACTGACACACAGACACTCAAACCATTTTCCGGCAGCATCTCATATAAAGAAGCCACACTGATGCCGGCTCTTGGCCAGTTTAAATCGTGTCAGCCATATATAAGGACTAAGTGAATAAAATAAGCTAACCCATGCATCCATGCTGTGGCTTCTACACAGACATGACACAAGCTTGCGCTCTGCCACCCTCTCTGGTCAGAAGCAGCGTTGCAGAGCTGGACTGAAACATATGCTTAGTCCTATTCAAGACACGAAGCCAGCACAGAGCACTAATTGATTGTAGTTCATGCTGTTAGAGCTGTTAGTGGAGAAAAAGGAAGTGTAATCAATCCTAATTCAATCTGAATTATTCTCCCCCAACTAAGGTCACAGCACCATTATTCTTTAGCATTAAAGGGTATGTGTGTCTGGCGAGGTGGATGCAGAAGAGCTGCATTTAGAAGGTAAGAAACATCAGCTCTTTCTGTCCTTGTGGGGACATTTGGTGGGGACCATACACACAATCATGTGTGGCATTTACATGGGACACTGGGAATATTCAATAACTGTGTGAATGTGCATGTTTACTTGTTTATACATGACTATTGCATGTAGGTAGGTAAGGAGAGTGTGTGTTTATATGCTTAGTGGTGGTGGGTGACCCTGCAGAGACATGGTGCAGCCAGCACATATCACTGCACATCAACGATGAAGATGTTTGTCTAGAAGGCAGGAGAGTAAACGTCGCTCCTTATAAAGGAGAGAAGGGGAACAAGCTATTGGCCCTCATCCCATGCCAGCTCCAATCAGCATCTCACCCCCAAATATGACAAACTTAGGAAAGGGGAGAGTTAAACAGCAGCAAACAATGATACATTCATGCAAAACCAAATGGTATTATCCTAGGATTTCCAATAAATGCATGGTTATTTCAGTAATTTTATTCAACCCAGATCAGTGTATCAGGACTGTATCTGTAGGGCTGTGCCACGTAAAAAAAAAATGCCCCCAAGACGCCATGATATCAGATTTGAATCAGATGTGAAGTGTACATGGGTGCATCTCTCCAAGATGGACCTTACTTCCAATATTCGCCCAATACTTTAAGACAAAGCATGCATCCTCCATGATGTAAATCCCTGCATCCAGCTTTGAATGCAAGAAACTTCTTAATTTTAACTAATCTGGACTGATGTCACTGTCTAGAAGAAACTGCAATACTGTCGGCCCAAGCTGATCTGTCCTAATCATGTTTACCGGCGTACTTCTAAATATTAACTCCCAAAGAAGTAATCATAGTGTGGATCATCAATCACGAGTCTGCATTGGAAGACTTTTCCAAGTTTCGGGTGATGGTGAATCTTTTGTCAAATTTGAATAAAATGGTTGACTGCTATTCGAAAAAGTTGGAACCAGGTTGGTGTAGAATATGGTGATCATTAGTGAAGCCCTTGCTTCATAAAATCCCCCGGAAAGGGGAACAAGGTACTAATTGCGATTATTTGGTTTCCATAATTTGTTCCTCAACACCAAGTGATTCCGAAAATTACACCAACTTAAATTTTAATAGTTCGAAGTATACTTCATGAAGACAGGATGTTCAGCTATTAAAGAAAAATAGGTTGGTGTCACATCTGTGATTTGTTTATTTGCTACGAAATAAGACAACCTAGAATGCCGGGGGGTAGTGTCTGCAATATTCGTTCTCTCATTCAGACTGAAAGGTGTAACTTCTCCGGCAGTGATGGCTCTCAAAGGGCTAAGTGTGTTGCATTGGACAGAACTGAAAGCATTCCTTCTTCATTTAAGTAATAGGTCATCATGGCCGATAAAGGTCAAGTGCAGACAGTAACAGCAGGTCAGGAATACATAAAGGCTTACATTCAAGCTCTGTTAACAGATTGCAATTCTGCCTTCGTTTAATAGCGTAGCGCAAAAACCAGTTCCTCTGTGGAGCTTTCACATTTCAAGAATCGAATGCACATTCATTCGCAGCAGGAGCATATGTAGAGGTATGATGGCTCCACAAAATCCAATTCTCTAAATCTGGTGCCTCACCTAATTTGCCTTTACATAATATATCACTATGAAAGTAGAAATAGCTTTAATTTCACCCCATAACTACAACCAGCATGTGCCCGGTCCAGAATAAATGTCAAATATCATAAACTTATCATTCAAACCCAGAATTTCCTCAAAAATACACATCTGTCCAGATCCAAGAGGCGAGACGGCATTCATTTGCTGAAATACAGAAATCTGTAGACTTGGTCCTTAGAATGAATAGGCTCAGCACTGTAAACATTTAAGGCACTACATTTCCCATAATGCCCTTTCCAAAAGCTTGTCGTTCAGAGCCAGTTTCTTTTGTCTTTTCACATTGAGTATCGGACATCTGCAAATATGTAAAGAAAGACATCCAGGCCATGATCGCTAGTACAACTGACACAAATTACTTTTTATTTGATATTTTCCCATTTTTAATGCTAAATGACCCAATCTATTTAGTGCTTAACAGGCTTATGTTTATGCATAGTTGTGCTACATAACTGTTTGGCAAGCACTAGGGTCCAGCTGTGCCCTTCTAAATTCTGTGAGCCCCAGTACAACAGGACACCCAGATGATGTTCTCAAAGTTTACCTCTGTTAGGTCTGTATGATAGAACTAATTTGTTTTGAAGGAAAGAGAACAAAACGCTTTGGTTATATTTGCACAGTGCAGTGTGCAACCAAAATTGAGTGTGCCCCGTAAAACTTTATAAAGCATTAAAATATTTAATACTGTTTAATATTAAATATTAACAACCTGAGGGAAGATACTAAAGACAGTGGACTATGGACCAGAAGTTCGAGGGTTCACACTTCTACCAAACCTTCACTGTTGGGTCCTTGAGCAAGGGCTAGCAATTAACCCACAGTTGCTTGGATTGTAAGACTGGATCATTTATAAGTGACTCTGTATGAGGGCACATGGAATGACTTCCAAAGAGGTCCAAGATTTAAATCCAACCTCTGCCAAGCTGCCGAGTCTTCGAGCAAGACCCAAGGATTGTAAGTGGCTCTGGATACGGATGTCTGCTAACTGACTAAACGTAGTGTGCACCAGGAGATAAGAGGATATTCAAAGCTAAGCAAATACTAAAAAGATGACAGGAGGCACACAAAAAAACTGTGTAAAAACTAATTGTAAATGTGAGCTGTGAGTAGTGTCCTTGAGTTACTGCGAATGAGTCCCAGGTGTGTGCAATCTGGTGAGGTGGAGTGTTAAAGTGGGTGTTGCCAAGGACGGTGCTAACAAGGAAATGCAGTCTGCTACAGCTGGCGTTGCATTGCAATTTGAAACTTTGATTTAACCCCATGCCTAGTGATTAAAACAAGATTTACATTTCTTTTGGGAATGGATGGTGTATACTGTGGGTAAAATTATTAGTGTGCCTGATTAAAATTATTTCCCCTCCATCTCTCTTTTTTATTTTCAACTATTAGAGTAAATGAAATAAATGTCAGTGACCAGCCAGCCACCATCGCCTTCGTTTGCAGTGGTGTCCTGAACGAGAAAGCTGGACCAATACGGACTGTCTTTAACGATGAAACCATGTTCTGTTTGGGATCCGACGATGGTTGGGTTGAAGTATGGAGGCTTCGCGATGAACGCTTCAATCCTGCCCCACACACACTGCCCCAACTGCTGGTGTGATCTGGGGAGCCACTGCGTACGACAGTCGGTCACCCATAGCAGTGATACAAGGGACACTAACAATTCAGTGACATGTGCAGGACATCCTGCCATGTATTGCCTCTCGTGGCATTTTTCAGCAGGATAATGCTCATCCACACATACAGAGGGGCAAAAAAGTATTTAGTCAGCCACTGATTGTGCAGGTTTTCCTACTTAGAAAGATGAGAGAGGTCTGTAATTTTCATCATAGCTACACTTCAACTATGAGAGACAAAATGAGGGGGAAAAAATCCAGGAAATCACATTGTAGGATTTTTAAAGAATTTAATTGTAAATTATGGTGGAAAATAAGTATTTGGTCAACAACAAAAGTTCAACTCAATACTTTGTAACATAACCTTTGTTGGCAATGACAGAGGTCTTCACCAGGTTGGCACACACTGTAGCTGGTATTTTGGCCCATTCCTCCATGCAGATCTCCTCTAGAGCAGTGATGTTTTATGGCAACATGGACTTTCAACTCCCTCCACACATTTTCTATGGGGTTGAGATCTGGAGACCGGCTAGGCCACTCCAGGACCTTGAAATGTTTTTCACACACGCCCAAGCGCTGTATTTGGGATCATTGTCATGCTGGAAGACCCAGCCACATTCCATCCTCAATGTTCTCACTGATGGAGGGAGGTTTTGGCTCAAAATCTCACGATACATGGCCCCGTTCATTCTTCCCTTAACACAGATCAGTCGTCCTGTCCCCTTTGCAGAAAAACAGCCCCAGAGCATGATGTTTCCACCCCCATGCTTCACAGTAGGTATGGTGTTCTTGGGATGCAACTCAGCATTCTTCTTCCTCCAAACACGATGAGTTCATTTCTTACCAAAAAGTTCTATTTTGGTTTCATCTGACCACATGATATTTTCCCAATCCTCTTCTGGATCATCCATATGCTCTCTGCCAAACTTCAGACGGGCCTGGACATGTACTGGCTTAAGCAGTTGGGCACGCCTGGCACTGCAGGATCTGAGTCCCTCTCGGCGTAGTGTGTTACTGATGGTAGCCTTGTTACATTGGTCCCAGCTCTCTGCAGGTCATTCATCAGGTCCCTCCGTGTAGTTCTGGGATTTTTGCTCACCGTTCTCATTATTTTGACCCCATGGGATGAGATCTTGCGTGGAGCCCCAGATCGAGGGAGATCACCAATGGTATTGTATGTTTTCCATTTTCTTACAGTTGATTTATTCACACTAACCTGCTTGCCTATTGTAGATTCACTCTTCCCAGCCTGGTGCAGGTCTACAATTTTCTTCCTGGTGTCCTTCAACAGCTCTTTGGTCTTGGTCATGGTTGAGTTTGGAGTCTGACTGTTTGAGGCTGTGGACAGGTGTTTTTTATACAGATAACGAGGTCAAACAGGTGCTATTAATACAGGTAACGAATGGAAGACAGAAATCTTGCTTGTTTGTGGGTGACCAAATACTTATTTTCCACCATGATTTACAATAAAATTCTATAAAAATCCTACAATGTGACTACCTGAATTTTTTTTCTCATTTTGTCTCTCATAGTTGAAGTGTAGCTATGATGAAACTTACAGACCTCTCTCATCTTTCTAAGTAGGAGAACTTGTACAATCAGTGGCTGACTAAATACTTTTTTTTCCCCACTGTAGCAAAGGTTTTCCAGGAATGTCTCTGCCAGTGTGCAACACTTCCTTGGTCTGCCGGTTGCCAGATGTATGGACAATCGAGCATTTTTGGGACCAGCTGGGATGCCAGCCTCAGGATTCCATATGGAGTCTGTATGCCTCCATGTCCAACCGTATCTCATCTCTTATCCAGGCTAGAGGCGGCATAACAGGGTACTAAAGCCTCCTTTCAATTGTACAGTTTTTCCCAATAAACGTGTCCTTTCGCTCTAATATTCTAATCGTAATGACTTTTGTACAATTACATTCACACAAGTTTCATTCAGTTCTAACAAATTCTTCTTGGTGAGTTATTTTTTCGTCAATGAGTGTTTCGGTAAAGAAGGTGGCCAGGTCAAATTCAAGGTATTTTCTGGCTAGCCAAGCAGTGTAGTGCTGGGATGCATATGATGGAGTATTGTCCTGCATAAGGCTTCTCAAACGCTGCCGACTTTTGCTTGTACTACTGCTTGAAGAAAGCATCTTTCACAAACTTGGAGTAGGTTTTCTCTTTGAGCTGAGATTCAGTTCATCTTCGACTCGAAAAGGTCCAGAAAGCTCATTCTGAATGAGTTTGTAGTTGTATGTAGTGAAACATAATGATGAGATCAGAGCGCTGGCTTGCCTAGGAACAGTTCACACCATGCATAAACCTTTCACGCCATTTATTAACGCAATAATCAGGGTTGAGGTGAGTCTAAAGTATTGATGGTATAGTAGAAATACACCCAACACTCCCTATTAAATACTGTACATTTGCAAACTCAGACTCATTTGAGTGCCTTTATGTGTTCATGACATATACGAGTGACAGTGTGTGGACGAATGGTTTGTCTGAAAGGTCAAGTGGGATGCCCAAGATAGACAGAGAGATGTCAGATAAGTGAACTCGTGGCTCTGTGTGGGTGAGGGAGTAGGAGAAAGAGACAGTGAGAGATCTGACATCTGTGTTTTGCATCCCACTGATGACAGAAGGCTTGAAATACATCTTGTTTTGCATCTTTGTACAGTCCTTTGCATTAATTTTGCATTGCTGGTCAGAAATGAGCCTGTTACAAAGGAGCTTGGATAATGAATATTCATATAATGGGAGCTCTATAATATCCCGACTTTCAAAGACGGCAACATAATTGAGCAGTGCAGAGGATTTTCTGATTAAGTAAAGATAAGAACACAAAATTACACCAAATACAGCTACTGAACAAATACAATAAAGTGGAGCATACAGGCAGAAGTAAGAAGCCAATCGCAGCTTAGTCTACGTCCATTAATCTTTCCAAATATCAATTGTTGTAACAGGTTAATGACGCAGACTTCCGAGATTAAACTGCCTTTATGGTCAGGCAGGAATGTGTTCTCATTCAGCTCTAAGTTTATTGGAACTCTTACACTGACCTTATGCTCTTCCTTAACCACGAGATCTACCATCCCTAAAGGAGGAAGAGTGTAAACCTCTCACACCATATGATCCAGACTATCGCTACTATACTACTGCACTATAAAAAGCCTCAAATCTTCCTTTCAATGTCATTCCTGTATATTTTCCAGTCTCAGTAAAACATCTTTATCTCACTCGCTCTTTAAAATTCATGCGCCTTCATCTGTACAAACATCTCCTGCAAAACAAGTTGTTCTCACACACAGAGAGAGGAAAATAAAAACAGGCAGCAATGGATTCTTGTCACAAGTTAAAGAAAATGCAGTCCTTCTATCCCGACTTAATATACATAAAACTGCCAGACAGAAAATACATACACACATGTATATGACTAACATATTACAACCCCAAATCAGGAAAAGTTGGGACAGTATGGAAAATGCAAATTGAAAAAATTTCGTCAGTCCAGAAGGCACAGCATCCATTTCTTCCAAAACAAATCTGGAATACAGATACGTGTTTCCACTGTGTGACGATCCATCTCAGATGCCTCAGAGCCCAGAGAAGTCGACGCAGTTTCTGGACTTCTGACTTCTTTTTTGTACAGCAACGTTTTAAGTGGCATTTGTGAATGTACAGTGGTGCTTGAAAGTTTGTGAACCCTTTAGAATATTCTGTATTTCTATATAAATATGACCTAAAACATCATCAGATTTTCACACAAGCCCTAAAAGTAGATCAAGAGAACCCAGTTAAACACGAGACAAAAATATTATACTTGGTCATTTATTTATTGAGAAAAACGATCCAATATTACATATTAGTGAGTGGCAAAAGTATGTGAACCTCTAGGGTCCCTTAGAGTCAGGTGTTTTCAATCAATGGGATGACAATCAGGTGTGAGGGGGCACCCGGTTTTATTTAAAGAACAGGGATCTATCAAAGTCTGCTCTTCACAACACATGTCTGTGGAAGTGTATCATGGCACGAACAAAGGAGATTTCTGAGGACCTCAGAAAAAGAGTTGTTGATGCTCATCGGGCTGGAAAAGGTTACAAAACCATCTCTAAAGAGTTTGGACTCCACCAATCCACAGTCAGACAGATTGTGTACAAATGGAGGAAATTCAAGACCATTGTTACCCTCCCCAGGAGTGGTCGACCAACAAAGAGCACTCCAAGAGCAAGGCGTGTGTAATAGTTGGCGAGGTCACAAGGACCCAGGGTAACTTCTAAGCAACTGAAGGCCTCTCTCACATTGCTAATGTTAATGTTCATGAGTCCACCAATCAGAAGAACACTGAACAACAATGGTGTGCATGGCAGTTGCTGCTGCAATGAGAAAGCCACTGCTCTCCAAAAAAGAACATTGCTGGTTCGTCTGCAGTTTGCTGAAGATCACGTGGACGAGCCAGAAGGCTATTGGAAGAATGTTTTGTTGGCCGGACTGAGAGACCAAAATAGAACTTTTTGGTTTAAAAGAAAAGTTGTTATGTTTGGAGAAAGGGGAAAAACACTGCATTCCCAGCATTAAGAACCTTATCCCATCTGTTTGTGAAACATGGTGGGGTGGTAGTATCTGGGGGACAACAGATACTGAAAGCAAAGGGTCAACATACTTTTGCCACTCTCACTAATATGTCATATTGGATCATTTTCCTCAAAAAAATGACCAAGTATAATATTTGTGTCTCATTTGTTTAACTGGGTTCTCTTTATCTACTTTTAGGACTTGTGTGAAAATCTGATGATGTTTTAGGTCATATTTATGCAGAAATATAGAACATTCTAAAGAGTTCACAAACTTTCAAGCACCACTGTAGCTCAGTATTGTTGTGCTTGACAAAGGTTTATAAGGGATTACAAAAGCAATCCCTTGCCCATGAGGTTCTATCAGCTACTGATGAATGATGGTTCTTGATACAGTGCCCTCTGAGGGATCAGAGATCATGAGTGTTCAGTTTAAGCTTCTGCTTTGCTATTTACACACCAACATTCCTCCAGATTCCTTGAATAGTTTAACATTATGCACTGTAGCAGGAGAAATAAGCAAATCCCTTCCAATTGCTTTTTGAAGTACGTTGTTTTTAAAGATTTCAATAATTTTCTCATGCATCTGGCGACAAAATGGAGAACCTCTGACCAACTTTGCTCCTCAAAGACTCAACCTGTTTGAAATCACACCATTATTTCGCTTTTTTAAATTCATTACTAGCCATAAATTGCCCGTCCCAATGTTTTTCGGAACGTGTCGCAGGCCTGAAATGCAAGAATGGATGTTTATTAACAAGTGAAAGAAAGCTGACCAGAAAAAACAAGAAATATCTCAAGTTCATACTGCAATGAAATAAAAGTCAAAGGAAATGTAACACATTCTGAAGTTTATTATCTCAGTTAGATCGACACTGTTAAATGTGGATACCTGGAGTTCAACTAGTGATGTACCAATGTATGTAGCCACCCCAGTCTTACAAATGAGAAACTAGAGTTGGGGGAAAACAGCAAATCAATTAAATCTGATCAGAATACTGTAGAATGAACTTAGAAGCTAAAACTATCATCTTCCTTTTTTCTTGTTTATCATTGTCTGTCTGGTGTCATCCTCATTTGGCTGCTTGAACGCTCGTTCAGCCAGTAGGTCTTAATGCAATCGGCCATGGATAATGTGGCTCATGTTAATTGATGTGAATTTACATTATTACTTTACTAATGAACTCTTTCACTAAGCCTGTCTCTGGGGCCGGATCGGAATTAGCATTTCGTTGTTGCCGAGTTGTAACCCAGTGAAATCTGCGTGGCAGAAAACAAAAACCGACCCATTCATCTCTGCGAGATCGATCGAGTTGTTGATGGAGATAGAGAACGAGACACGGTCAATAGCGAATGCTGAGAGATTAATTATGAGTGATCAATGCAAGGAGACATCTATCAGAAGAAAAAGAGGCGGCTATGAGTGTACATAAAAGTTCCTGACGGAGTTTCGGACTGGGAGAGGGAGGGTGAGGTTTATATCTGTTATGGTGCAGGCCTGATGGATATCTAATGGAGGAGCAGTGACAGGTATTTCATGTGATTTAGCTTGTCTATGTAGAGCCACCATGTCAGCACATGCCAACAATGCTTATTGTACAGGTGACACTGGTGAGCTGCAATTTGTCATACTCTCTCTCTCTCTCTCTCTCTCTCTCTCTCTCTCACGTATACTTCAAGGCACAACATCGCTGATCTCCTGTCACACCTCAACAGCAACAAAACCAAAAACCTTACAAACAAATCCTGCCTCAAATCTGTTACTGCGATAGGTGATTTACGATCAGGTTCATGCACAGGACTGCCACATGAAATCAGGCGGTATGTCAATCAGGCATTCTGAGCACAGCATCAAGGCCCAGTCTGCAAGTATATAAAGAGAACCCAATAAAACAAAAATATTACACTTGATCATTTATTTATTGAAAAAAATGGTCCAATATGACAAAAGTCAGTGTCAAACGTATGTGGACCTCTAGGATTTTGCATTTCATTTGAGAGACAGGACTGGTCTTCCCAATGCATTTGTAGAAGTATAACATGAGACCAACGATAGAGTTTCTGATGCTCATTAAGCTAGAAAAGGTCACAGAACCATCTCCAAAGTGTTTTACACTTTGTAACCCTGAGTAACTTCTGAGCAACGAAAGGCTTCCCACAAACTGGCTAATTATAATGTTCATGAGTCCATCAGGAGAACACTGAACAACAATGGTGTGCATTGCAATGAGAAAGAAACTGCTCTTCAAAAAGAACCTTGCTGCCCATTAAAAATATATATATATTATTTGTAGAAAAAAAACATTATAAATGGGGTAAAACCTCATTCTCCTCTCCTGACAGTGTTTTGGCTTGTCTGCTGAATTATCAATGTGATGTCATGTACTAAGACAACACAGATCATACATCATAATGTGTATTTCAACTGTTTTTATCTTCTCAGTGAACTATGTGAAACATTGCAATATATCGCAATATGCATTGTATTGCAATGTATCGTCATAAAATCGTATCGTGATGCGTATCATATCGTGAAGTCCTTTCCAATACCCACCACTACTGCCCATGCGCAGTGTGAGACCACTGAGACCAAAATAGAACTTTTTGTTTTCAATTATTTGGTTAAAAGTATTACATTTGAAGAAATGAAAGGCCTGCATTTCAGCATAAGAAACTTATTCCATCTGTGAAACATGGTGATGCTAATGTCATGGTTTGATCCAGGTTTGGGCTACATCTGAGCCAGGAAGGAACAATGAATTCTACATTATACCAGCGAACCTAAAAGGAAACTATCATACATCTGTCTGTGAACTGAATCTCATGAGAAAGTGGGTCAAGCAAAAAAAGACCATGACCCTAAGCAAACAAGTGCCCAAGTCCTGACCTTAATCCATATACAGTGGGGCAAAAAAAGTATTTAGTCTGCCAATGATTGTGCAAGTTCTCCTACTTACAAAGATGAGAGAGGTCTGTAATCTTCACAGACCTGTAACAACTTCTTTAAGAAGCTCTTCTGTCCTCCACTCGTTACCTGTATTAATGACACCTGTTTGACCTTGTTATCTGTATAAAAGACACCTGTCCACAGCCTCAACCAGTCAGACTCCAAACTCAACCATGGCCAAGACCAAAGAGCTGTCGAAGGACATATAATAATCCTGATAATCTCCCTCGATCTGGGGCTCCACGCAAGATCTCATCCTGTGGGGTCAAAATGATCATGAGAACAGTGAGCAAAAATCCCAGAACTACACGGATGGACCTGATGAATGACCTGCAGATAGCTGGGACCAACGTAACAAAGGTTACCATCAGTAACACACTACACCGAGAGGGACTCAGATCCTGCAGTGCCAGGCGTGCCCCCCTGCTTAAGCCAGTACCTGTCCAGGCCCGTCTGAAGTTTGCCAGAGAGCATATGGATGATCCAGAAGAGGATTGGGAGAATATCATGTGGTATAATATCATAACTTTTTGGTAAAACTCAACTCGTCGTGTTTGGAGGAAGAAGAATGCTGAGTTGCATTCCAAGAACACCATACCTACTGTGAAGCATGGGGGTGGAAACATCATGCTTTGGGGCTGTTTTTCTGCAGAGGGGACAGGACGACTGATCCGTGTTAAGGGAAGAATGAATGGGGCCATGTATCGTGAGATTTTGAGCCAAAACCTCCTTCCATCAGTGAGAGCATTGCCTGGGTCTTCCAGCATGACAATGATCCCAAACACACCGCTCGGGCAACGAAGCATTTCAAAGTCCTGGAGTGGCCTAGCCAGTCTCCAGACCACAACCCCATAGAAAATTTGTGGAGGGAGTTGAAAGTCCGTGTTGCCCCAAGACATCACTGCTCTAGAGGAGATCTGCATGGAGGAATGGGCCAAAATACCAGCTACAGTGTGTGCCAACCTGGTGAAGACTTACAGGAAACGTTTGACCTCTGTCATTGCCAACAAATGTTAGGTTACAAAGTATTGACTTTTGTTATTGACCAAATACTTATTTTCCACCATAATTTACAATTAAATTCTTTAAAAATCCTACAATGTGATTTCCTGGATTTTTTTCTCATTTTGTCTCTCATAGTTGAAGTGTAGCTATGATGAAAATTACAGACCTCTCTCATCTTTCTAAGTAGGAGAACTTGCACAATCAGTGGCTGACTAAATACTTTTCTGCTCCACTGTAAATGTAAATGTGAAATCCTACCAACATCCCAGAGTTGAAGCTGCTCTGTATGAAGGAATGGACTAACCTTCTGGTTTAGGACTGGTGTGAAAAGTCTGATGATTCTAAAGGATTCAAAAGGATTCACAAATTTTCAAGCACCACTGTACACCCATTCACAATGTGAGTGCGAATCGCTGAACAGAAAAACACAATTTTAAAATGTCAACCACGATATTAGTGTTTCTTTTGCGTGCGCTCTTTTTCTAAAAAAAGATCCATGCACAATTAGCAAACCGTTTATCTTATCTTTCTGCAAAATACGAGTCCAAAGACTGACATGTTTATGCTCATTACTGCGCTCCCTTGGTCTCGCGTGTGTCAGCCCATCTTCCCCTTTCAGAAATATTATTCACTCTCATCAATTTTTTTTTATCCCCCGCTCCATTCCATCAAGCTCAGATAAGCAGCTCCAGTAATGATGTACTGCAAAAAGTCATCAGCCTGAGTGTCAAGGGTCGTTTTCTGTCTTAGCGGAGAAGCCACAGCATCTCATAGCGGCAAATTAGGCCAGCTGAACAGAACAAACCTCGGTGACAGCCATCATAAGCCACTCAATTACTGTCCAGACATGAGCAGGCGTGGCTGTTTAATAGGCGAGATGCAGCAGGATAATGAATGCTCTTTGGCTGAGCTAGGGTGGGTGTTTGGGGATATGGGGTCAGGTGGAAACAGGTGCAGGAGAAGGAATGCCGGACAGGACATAGCCAATGGGATAGGTAACAGGCTGAGGGAGGGAAAAAATCAATATCTACTATAGCTTCCTGCCACAATTAATTGTGACAGACATGCAAATGCGGGCACGGTCAAATACAGTGCATGGCTGACTGAACCTGTGTCAGTGCCTCGTTGCTTCACTGAGCTTGCTGGCAGAAAACTGGCCAATTAGGAAAGCCGAGGGCCACTGCTCATGTGGAAAAAAGAGGAAAACAGCAAAACACAGCTCTGTTAGGCTCAGCAAGACCAACAGGCAAAAGTGGCACAGAGATACAAGACAGAGAAACCAGGCAGATATGGAATCAAGAGTGGCCGTGTTGGTATCTCTACACACTTGGCAGAGATTCTGAGAAGCACCAAGGCTATTCAAGTGCAAAGACGTAATGATTGAGGTGGTCAAACGCAAGTACATCAAAAAATCTCTCAGAAAAAACTTCAAAACCTTGGAGTAATCTTTGATAACCAGCAGAGTTGCTCATATTGTCAATTAACCTGGTCAGGCAGGAACTTGATCTTGAGATCAAGCTGCGTTCTCATCACCGCCTTCCTGTAGCAGCTAGCATTAGGTTTACAACCCGAAATCTCCCCTACAAAGCCAAAGATGTACCAGCAGCTTTTGACTTAAAGGCTGTAATCAAGCCCCGCTCTGTACCTCGTAACCCTTTGAGACACAAGCTTGGCTTGAGTGGAAACACTACTCCTGATCAAAGAAAGACTACAATCAAACCTCTTCTCCATAGTGGCACCCAGGTGGTGGAATGAAACGGGTCTCTTGCTCCCAGGACTTGAAGACTGAAACTGCACTTGCATATGTAAAAAAAAAAAAAAAAAGGAAGAAACATTGTTTCACTTCTATAAGGTTGTTTGCGCCTTTACCTACACCAAACCCTAACAGGATTTTTAGTTGGATTGTGTTCTCAGACTATAGCTTAATTATACTAGCATGAGGTAATGTCTACCAGGAAGAACATAAAGCACTTCTGTAAGTCACTCTGGGTAAATGCTGTAAATGTAAATTTGTGGCTCTAACAGCCTCCACCCTGCCAGAAAGGCTTTCCTCTAGATTTTGGATCTTGTCTATGGTGGCCAGTTATATGTTTCCACACAAAACTTGGTAAACTGAGCTTATGTTTACCATGGGAATCTCGTTTTTTTAACCATGGTTTTACAATGTTTTTTTGGCAGAATGAAAACTGTGAATTGTTACTATGGTAACTCTACCATGATATTTATATGATACCTTAGCAGTATATAGTAGAGCCGTGGTGAACTATACAATAGCCATATGTAGCTTATAGTCAGTTCTATTGATCAAAGATCACTCCAAGAGCAAGGCGTGTAATAGTTGGCGAGGTCGCAAAGGAGCCCAGGGCAACTTCTAAGCAACTGAAGGCCTCTCTCACATTGGCTAATGTTAATGTTCATGAGTCCACCCTCAGAAGAACACTGAACAACAATGGTGTGCATGGCAGGGTTGCAAGGAGAAAGACACTACTCTCCAAAAAGAACATTGCTGCTCGTCTGCAGGTTGCTAAAGATCACGTGGACGAGCCAGAAGGCTACTGGAATAATGTTTTATGGATGTAATGAGACCAAAATAGAACTTTGTGGTTTAAAAGAAAAGTGTTATTTTGGAGAAGGAAACACTGCATTCCCGCATAAGAACCTTATCCCCTGTGAAACCTGGTGGTGGTATTGTCAAGGTTTTGGGGCCTGTTTGGCCCTGCATCTGGGCAGGACGTCTTGCCAGCATTGATGGAACATGAATTCTGAATGATAATCAGAGAAATTCTAAAGTAAATATCAGGACATCTGTCCATGAACTGAATCCCAAGAGAAGGTGGTCATGCAGCAATACAACGACCCTAATCACCGCAAGCCGTTCTACTTACAAAGATTGGTTCGAAAATAAAGTTGCAGGTTTTGGAAAGACCAAGTCAAAGTCCTGACCTTACTCCAATGGAAATGTGTGGAAGGACCTGAGCGAGCAGCTAATTGAAGGAAACCCACCAGAAACATCCAGAGCTGAAGCTGTTCTGTACGAAGGGGGGGGGTGGGTTGGGGGTTGACTGGGCTAAACTTCCTCCAAGCCGGTGTGGCAGACTATCAGCAGCTACAGGCAACGTTTAACGTGCAGTTATGCTGCACCGGGGGGTCACATCCATATACGGCAAGCCAAAGGCCTCACATACTTGTGGGAAACACACTTATTAGTAAGTATGGATCATTTTTCCTCCATAAATAAATGACAAGTATATATTTTTTGTCTCATTTGTGTAAGCTGGGTTCCTTTATATCTACTTTTAGGACTTGTGTGAAACTCTGATGAGGTTTGAAGCTCATATTTATGCAAAACATAGAATATTCTAAAGTGTTTCCCAAACTTTCAAGCACCACTGTATACTTCCCATAAAAGTAAGTCAAGTCATATTTATTTATATAGCAACTTTTTACAATGGAGCATTGGTTCTCAAAGCAACTTGAACAAAATTAAATAACATCAATCTTTTATTTCCTTTTACACAGTCCTCAATTTTGTTGATTGTAAGGCTGTCATTAGGTTTGGCTATGTACAGCTGTTCTTCATCTGCATAGCAGTGGAAACTAATGCCAAGTTTGCGAATAACTGAGCCTAGTGGCAGCATGTACAGAGAGAATAAAAGCGGGCCAAGCACTGACCCCTGAGGCACACCATACTTCACTTTTGAGAGCTTAGACCTTGGATTATTTAAATGAACAAACTGGTACCAGTCAGTTAAGTAGGATTTAAACCAAGAAAGTGCTAATCCCTTAATACCTACAGTATTTTCCTACCTACAGTTTGTTTAGTAACACATCATGATTTATAGTGTCAAATGTTGCACTTAAATCTAACAGAACACATCCCTTATCTGAGGACATTAACAAGTCATTTAGTACCCCAAGTAATGCTGTCTCAGTACTATGATGGGGCCTGAAGCCAGACTGAAATGTTTCATAAATTTCATTCCTTTGGAGGTAACTACAGAGCTGCTGATAGACGGCTTTTTCTAAGATTTTGGACAGAAACGGTAGATTTGAAATTGGTCTATAATTAGATATCACACAAGGGTCAAGATTGGCTTTTTAATCAGTGGTTTGATAACAACAGACTTAAAGGATTTGGGCACATAACCTAAGGCAAGGGATGAATTTAAAATAACTAACACTAGCTCTATAACACTAGGTAATACTTGTTTGAGTAGACGTGTAGGAATTGGATCTAACAAACATGTTGATGACTTAGACGAGCTGATCAGTGCGGATAGTTCAGTAATAGTAATTAGGGTAAAAGATTCTAATCTTGATTTACAGCTCATTAAACAGATGTCTTCACTAGTGCTGCATCTGGAAGGTTGCTGAACAGTTTGGTGATGTGATGAGCATCGAGCTTGATGCCTACTGTTTTCTATCTTATCATTAAAGAAAGTCATGAAATCATTACTGTTAAAATTACACAGAACGGGAGAGTCACTTTCTATAGGGTTTTTTGTTAATTTGGAAACTGTATTAAAGAGAAATCTTAGATTATTCTTATTTTTCTCTATGACTGAGGAGAATTATGCAGCTTTAGCTTTAGTAAGGGCATGCTTATACTCTGCCATGCTGTCCCTCCAAGCAATCTTAAACACCTCCAATTTACTATGTCTCCACTTGCGCTCTAGATGCCGTGTTCTTTGCTTTAAGGTATGGGTGTGGTCATTATACCATGGTGCTAGCCTTTTTTTCCCCTAATGTGTTTGACCCTAGCAGGAGCAATCATATCCAGGAATGAGCAAAACACACATTCTAATTGGTCATTTACACACTCAAGATGATTGATCTCCGTAGGTGTATTAAATTTCAAGTTTGGTATGTTTTTAATAAACGCAGCTGGAGTAGCAGATGAGATAGTGCGCTTGGTGTGATAACGAGGCAGAAGGATTTTATTTATTAGTGATAGCTCAAATACTAAAAGATAGTGATCTGAAATCGAATCACTTTGTGGGAAAATATCAAGGTTATCTATATTGATACCAAATGTTAATATTAGATCTAATGTATGATTACAGCGGTGGGTTGGTCCCATCACATTCTGAGTGATGCCCATGGATTCTAAGATGGACTCGAAAGCAATTTTAAGTTGAACCTGCTCATTCTCAAAGTGAATATTGAAATCACCTACAATTAAAGCCTTATCTGTTGACAGTACTAAGCAGGAAAGATAGTTAGCAAATTCCTGAAGAAATTCTGAATAGGGACAAGGAGGATGGTAAATGGTGATAAGCTGAAAAGAGTATGGTTTTGACTTCCATAACAATGGATCAGTCACATTAAAAATTAGTATTTCAAAAGAATTAGCCTTGTAATGGGATTTAGTTATAACACCTAGCTCTTTGTCAAAAATTGTGGCTATGCCTCCCCCCCGACCATTAGGACGAGGGCGGTGAGCATGACTGTATCCAGGAGGTGAGCCTTCATTTAAGGCTAAATATTCATCAGGTCTAATCCAAGTTTCAGTGAGACAGAGAGCGTGTAAGCATTTATCAGTGATCATTTCATTTACAATCACTGCTTTGTTTGTAAGTGATCTAATGTTATGTTATCCTAGCTTTAGTCTTAGGTTGTTATTTCTATGGGAGCTATTTGTGCTATCTGGGAAGCTATCTCTTTATACTAATGAGGTTATTAAAACAGACCTTTTGAGAGCGTTTACGTTTAGGGCAGATGCGGGTAACAGACACAGTTTCAATAATGTGGGTTCTGGGTGACGGTATATGGCTACCAGCAGACAGTTGGTTAAGCCGGTTTGTCTGCTGCCTGACCCCTGCTCTGGATAGTCAGCCCCTAACCAATCGGGCCATAAGACTATGGGCAATGTTGCAGGAGATGAGAGCGGCACCCTTCCGAGTGGGATGGACACCGTCCCATCCTAAAAGGCCAGGCTTACCCTCAAAGGCTGTCCAGTTGTCTATAAAGCCCACGTTGTTTTCAGAGCACCACTTGGACAGCCAGCAGTTCAGCGACCATAACCTGCTGTAGGCTTGGTCACCTCGCCGCATTGGGATGGGGCCAGAGCACACTACTGCATCGGACATCGCCTTCACCACTCTAACCACCTCTACAAAATTAGCCTTAGTAACCTCTGACTGACGAAGGCGTATATCATTAGCCCCTACACGAATAACTATCGTAGAGAATCTACGGCTCTCGAGTTCACTAAGAATCGTTACAATGTCCGGCACTCTAGCTCCGTGGATACATGTAACTCTAGCTGCTGGTGTCCCTAAAGGGGTAGCTACTTTCACGTGTCGTAAAATAGAGTCACCTATGACCAGAGCTCTTTCAACAGGCTGCTCAGTGGGTGCATCACTGAGGAGGGCAAACCTGTTGGACTCGTGAACAGGTAAAGAGTGGTGCTCTTGTGGACTAGCCTTATGACTACATCGCTGAACCGTCACCCACTTGTCCTGCTGCGAGGGCTCTGCCGAGATGGGGGCTCTAACTTCACCTTTGGCATCCAGATCTGCTTAGCTAGGAGCTGAGCTAGCCTTCTCTAATGTCTGGATGCACGCCTCTAAAACTACAATCTTCTCCGTCAGACTGGCTACAAGCCTACACCTATCACAAGTAAAATTTAAACTAATGACAGAGGAAGAATAGCTAAACATGCCACACTCGGCACAGGGAACAAGCACAGCAGAAGCCATGTTAATAACAATTAATGAATTAAAGGTACTGTAGCTTTCGGGTGGTTTTGTGGTGTGCCGAGTGAAGAATGGTTCAGCTTGCAGGGCCGATGGTCCAATGCAATGCTCGATTAAAGCGTTAATACAAGTTAAGTCAACACAAAACGTCACTAAAAAACTAAGTCTCAGAAAGAAAGTGGGAAAAGAATGTAAAAAAGTTATAAAAACACACACTACTGCGACGAAGACGCAACTCTGGTTATTAGCTAATGGCTAACTACTGCGAACACAAGCCGGTATACCTGTAAAGTTACTAAATAACGATTAGCGGCAAAAAAGTATAATCCGCCGGTACGAGAATAAAATGATTAAGATGTTGTAAAAACCTACTATATATATGATTATATATGATACAGATGCGATCGGGAATTAAAATATATCAAAGGTAAATAAGCTGCTAACAGCTACGAAACGGCGTCCTGTGTGCAACCGCGGATCAGTCTGGGTTGTCAGATCCTCGCAATCCTCGCGTCAGTTCTCTCAGCGTTCTCTCAGCGTAAAGCATGTTTGTAAAGGTTTGTCAAAACTGTGATAATCTTAAAACACATATTTGAATGTATTTTTATCGACCAAACACAAGCTATTGCAGTGAACAGTTAACATAGTTAAAACATAACAAACTACAGTACAGAAGGTTGTTGCATTTGGTTGATGCCCCACAAAAAAATCTGCAACTTTCTTCTAAAAATCGAAAGAGTCAAACGACTAGCTTCATGCTACTTGGGTTAATGTTAGGATTAGGTGTGGGAGTAAGTGTGGAATTTATTGGCTACCGAATGGAAAGTTTGTGAAAGTCATAAACTTCTCAGTTCTTTCATAGAAAGACAAACGTTCGCGTGTATATGTGTGTGTAGCTGGAATATCAAAAGATGTGTTAACCATGCACTTGGAAACGAGTCATAAATACAAATTGGCTGGTCAAATTCAAGGATTCAGTGATTGAGGTGCATTGTGTGTGGTCAAAAATATATGGACACAAACATCAAAGCCACGTATGCTTCTTGAACATCTCATTCGAAAAACCACAGGCATAAATATGTAGTTTGTTTTCCATTTGCTTTTACAACCGCCTCTTCTCTCCTTCAAAAGTGCATACGAGTTCAAGGTGATGGGAGATGGCAAAGTTGGGGGGGAAATATGATGATCTTGAAACCAGAAGCAAATGCATTTTTCATGGACCAGACTTTGTGGTGAAACATCAACAGTTATTGCACTATTCCAGCAGATAAAGCAGAATTCTAACTTTCGTCTCCTTGTGATACCAGGCAGAAGTGTGTGATGGTTGTGAAGAATGTGAAGAAAGTCAGTCTTACTGAAGGAACGTCTTTTCCGAAATCTTTCCCCTTGGAAAGTTTGATTGACATTAGTTTGTGTATTTATTAATTATTACTTACTTCACAAATTTCTCAGAAAGACTTTGTGTGATTCATCGCTCCAGTGGTTAGGGTGGTGAGTCCATAAGATTTCTCCATATTGTCATGTCAAGGCTGAGCCTGACTGGATTATGGATTGGGTGGCCCGGTCAACAGGCACGCTCTGGCAAACACTCTCTGAGCGGTTTTGGCTCGCACCTCTCCCCTCAGACCTCTTCACTCTCCCTGTGACATAGCTCTGGGGGTCATTGAAGCAGAAAGGCCTCTTCATCACTGAAAAAAGACGAGTTGTGTGAGACTGAATAGTGTCCTTGGTTCTGTCTCTAACGTCCGTACCTCCGCTTCCACCGAATCCTGTGCTGAGTTCCGTTACGTGTGCACTGCTGATTTTACTGAAGTTCAAGCATTAGATTAATTTTATTATTACTATGTATTTGCGTTGGATGCAATCAGTAGAAAAGTTTATTGTTCGCCACCAGGATTTCTGTCAGAGGATCTACTGTGAAAATTGATTTAAAAATAGAAATCCATGAGCAGCAGGAGCTATCGGCATCCTGCTGCGGCTCTGGCTGACGCTATGGGAGGGAAGGCGAGGATGATGGCGGAGAGAGATAGACAAAAGCATAAATCTTACACAGCTACAATGTGTGCCAATACAAATCCAAACTAGTTGCGTAACTCTCACTTGACAAATCTGTGGGAGCCCCATACGGGAAGTTTGATGAACCATAAATGAACTTACTTAGTTCCTAAGTATTATTATCTACACGACTTTGTGCATTCCTATGAGTGTTGTAGCACCAGTTATATATTGTCCCAAACATTTTAGAATAAGAAAGAGCAAATGCAGTAGGAAAAAAGGTGAGATTCTGTCTAACACAACCAACAGAGCACAGAGAACATAACCACGGCTGGGGGTGCAATGGAGGGGAAAAAAAAATGTGGCTCCAGATTAAGAGGATCAAAGTATGTGGAGCTTCCTAGTGAAAGATATACTATACGAAGCTTTTACCTGCCTAAGTAGCGTTAGGTACAAAGTGACTCTGACATGCAATCAAAAGGCCTCAAGCTTTGTGTTTCATTACATTCGACAGCTATACCTGAACAGAAATAGACCACGGACTTGTATACAACCCAGAGCAAAAAGCAGCATATACAACACTTATAGACTTGAGAACAAAAGGACTTTTCCTAAGGGTAATTTTTGTAGAGAAGGTTTTTTTGCCTGAATTTCTTATAATAAATGATGGGCTTCTGTGCTTTATTTAAATACCATGCTTTACTTAAAGGCATTAATAGTTAAGATGTCCAATCTTACTATTAAAATAACTTGTAAACTAGCCAAAAAGTGAGCAAAAAATTTAATTTTGATTTAATATGCTTTTCTCCCCCAACACAAAACAGGTCAAGTCAGCCATACATTATTGCAAAATGCATTTTGTTTCTGGGTGGCAGGATGCCATAGCGGTTAGTAGATGCCTATCCTCGTGTTTTTTACCTATCCTCAACGTTCTCCAGTTTACTCTCACGTTAAAAAGTTTCCCAGTGTCATTCCAGTCCTCATACCGGATCCTAACTTCCCTCCCCTCGTCTGGTGGACTGAGAGTGCCATGCCATCAAAACTTACCTTAACTTCACATGAGAACGTACAGTGACTCTGTCTACTGGAATAATAATGCTGGAACTCACTCATATTCTCTATTTTATATGATATTGTTCATTATATACCAGAGCTAAGTTGCAAGTAAAGCAAGTCTCATGTCTTGGCCCTCAAGTCCCAAGTCCTAAACTTCCAGTCCTATTCAAAACACCAAATGCCAAAAGTGGCTGTTTTAGTGTGCTATCAGTCAAACAAGCTAAGAAAGTAGTATTCAAAGCCAGAAATTGTCAGAAATACCAAGACAATTTTCTGACAAGAGCAGCTAGGGAAACTACATCAACTATATGGTTGCTTTTCCTTGTTGCTAGATTACAGATAAACAGAGCAGAGCAGCTCAGCTCACTAGCGTTACAGTGATACAGCACCATGTAGGTAATACAAAAGGCTCCAAGTAGTTTAATATTATTAACACTTGGAAATAAATTATGTAAAAAAAAAAAACGGGTTCGTGGAGGCTCTCAAGTCTTTGAGTCTTAAAGCCCAAGTAGAATTCCAAGTCGAGTCGCAAGTCTTTTTTAATTTAAGTTTTGTATACGATTCCTATATTCCATAGATTTATATTCTCCATTTTATTATACTCTTCATAATACTGTATTCTCATTCCAATAGTCTATATATAGTATATTTTATTTATTATATTTTTTAAATACATTCTCTCAATTTTTAGATTTAGTTCTGTGTATTTAATGTGTCACTTAGTTTAAGCTTAAAATTTTTAGTCAACTAGGCAACTTAGTTTAATTCTATATATAACATCTAGGCTGCCAAAGGGAGTTGGTTCCATTTTTGATTCTTGGTCCTCCCAAGGTTTCTTGCTCATAACATTTAGGGAGTTTTTCCTTGCCACTGTCACAGCAGGTTTGCACAGCTGGGCCTGTGGGCCAGGATATGCATAAAGCCACTTTGAGACAATGCTATGCTAAAGACCCATAGAAATAATTTTGACTTGACCCTGTGCTACTGGAGCCCCAGCTCCTTCACAGCCCTGAATTGGATTAAGCAGGGATGTAAATGAATGGATGAAAGATTTGTTTCTGAGAATTAGATATTAAAGTGATTGCGTTCTTGTATAAAGCATTAGTATTTTCTCTGACTTAAAGCCAGATCTGGGAATTGCCCATCATTACATAGTTAGTTCAATGTCAAGTGAGTCACACTGTGTACCCTGAGACATAATTTGATATTCTGATGAACGTCCAGAACTTACCCTGACTGACTAATATTCTTCAGTCTCACACAATAAGATCCCACTAATTCAATCTGCATTTACATTTACAGCATTTAGCAGACACCCTTATCCAGAGCGACTTACAATCTTACAATCCAGGCAATTGTGGGTTAAGGGCCTTGCTCAAGGACCCAACAGTGGCAGCTTGGCAGAGGTGGGATTTGAACCAGTATCTTAACCACTAGGCCACCAAAGTCTCCCATAATCTGCACCTACATTCTCCAAAGTGCTACAACAGTGTCAATTCTTTCAATGTTTACTCATTTATTTGAAAATGTTATATTCGGGTCTGGTCTGTTCATACTCTATGTGAGAGTACCATATTTTGGAAAATGGGTTCAGTACTGAATATTCAGATAGTGGGTAGCCCATTTCCATTACACCTTACGGGGAAACTCCTTCTGGGATCTTCAAAACCGCACCTTTACCTTGATAAAATGTGATGTCAACTAAACTCATTCTGTTTCATTTCAGTTTGGCTTCTTTCTCTACCCAAAATACTTCAGATCATAAAATCAGAGGAACATCTGTCAGTCTTTTTGCTGCCTTGTACTGCACACGTTCAAAGCTTCTCTCTGTGTTTGCGGTTGACTGTACTGTGCAATTGCATTGTGGCCTCCGTTTGCCCCGCCACATGGCCTTGTTCTTGGCTGCCTTGCCTTTGGCTGGGATAAGCCCGTGGTTCAGTGAGCAGCACAGATTGCCAAACACCTTGCCAAAGCAAAACTTGTCCATTAAGGCTCATGATATTGTGAGAAGCCTAGGCTGGGTGTTTATATGGGGAAGGGATGACAGCAGGATGCACTGTGGGAAGGACTGTGACACTGTGGGCAGGTTCTGCAGGGACTTTATATGAAGGAAGGAAAGTTTTATTGCCAACTCAGCACTTCAATGGCTATATCGTTGGCATACTATGCTGTATTTACTGTTCCGGTTTTTATATCATGTGTCGAAGTCATACGTGTGTGGAAAAGTTTAGAATTCTTCCTGGGGGTGCATGTTCGAAAAGGTCCTATATACACTTGGCTGAAACGTGGGGAAATTTATAGGAATTCGACTCATGCCATCTATCTAAGTGTCACTGCCAAAGAGGTGTTGGATAACTGGTGTACGCAACTCTTAATATCTGTGTTCTGGGAAATGTAGTTCAGAAATGGCGGTGCTAATAATAGCATATACATAAGGCAAACAAAGTCAAGTCAAGTCAAGTCAGATCTATTTATTATAGCGCTTTTTACAATGGAGCATTGTCTCAAAGCAACTTTACAAGTTTTGATTATCTCCTAATAACTACGTCCAATCCCAAAATTGAGCAAGCCTAGGGCGACCAGTGGCAAGGAAAAAAAACTCCCTGAGTGTTATAGGAAGAAACCTTAGGAGGACCAAGACCCAAAAAGGGACCCAACCTCCTTGGGCGGCGTAGATGATAAATCTAAGAGCGAAACTAAAGTCATGGAGTCATAGTTCGAATAAAATGTGAAGTATGCACATCGACATTAAGTGGCCCGGGTATGATGGGGCTGGAGCTGATGACGGAAGCAGCTTGAGTGGAGCTCCAGCAGGATGAACATCATGTGTGGGGCTGGAACTGCATGCTGGAACACAGCTCGGAGAGAGAGAAAACAGAAAATGTAATTAGTTATTGATTAAGAGCACAGTGTTTATTAACAATCACTGATGCCATGTGTAGCATGAGACCCCGGCAGCATTAGCTATAGCAGCATAGCTAGAAAGAGGAGAACTGGTAGGAAAAACACAGCCAAGAGGGATCACATGAGACATTGGCAACCCCACGAGAGGCAGAAGTCAGCAACCCAAAGTCTCTGATCACCATAAGACTCTTTGACTATGAACCCCCAGCTCTGCCCTTATTCTAAGGCAAGGATGCATGAGTCAAGATCACGAGGACCGAAGCCTAGTTCAGCCAGACCGCCCACTCGACACTCCCGGCTAACGACAAGGCAGGCAGGCCAGACATGACTCCAGACTCCGGCCCCAGCGACCCAAACCATGCAACCTGGTCTAAATCTAGTCAAAAGCCTGTGTAAATAGGTATGTCTTTAGCCTAGACTTAAAAAAAACAAAGCGTCTTCCGGGGTTGTACAGTGTGCAAATGTTTTAGGCCATCATTAGATTTGTTTTATATACCATAATTTCGACCCAAAAACGTAAAAAGTTAATTCATCACATTTCTTCAAACTGTAAAAGGATCAACTTGGCATCCCATTGAAGCCGCCACTTGCTGGTTTTGCTCGAGTGTAAGAAAAAATCCCATGAAATACCTGCCACTGTATCCTATAGAAGCTTTGTCTGATTGTTTTTCAGGTTTTTAATACAAATTTTCCTGAATTTCCTGGTCATATTCTAATAAGACTGATTTATAATTATATATTTGTCTTTAAAACAATGGTATATGTAACCTAACAGTGGCTTTAGACTTTTGTACAGTACTGAAGGCCTGGAAGCTATTTCGTCTAGCTTATGTCGTATGTTGTTTTGAGCTTTCAACAGCTTGAAAATATTTTACGGAAGGAACAGTGCAGAGAGAACACACAAGACAAGTCTAATAAGAAACGGATTTGATTTAGCTAGAGTAAAGAAGGAGAAAATAATTCAATATTTTTGTCTGCTGAGCTTCTTCGTTTTGGCTCCACAGTCGGGAACGTTCCACTGTGAGCGCGGTACGAGGGCACGCATGATGAGCATGACAATGCTGAATTAGTATGTGTCATGTTTGGTTAATGCTCCATCATCAAACACAGCCACACAAGCGGCATGTAAGTTAATGAGCCCCCCATGTGATCGGACTGCACTGGCTGCATGCCTAATCGAATAAGAAAGGCTGTAGAACAGGGCAGCAATTACCATGCGACGGCTGTGATGATGAGGATGCACCTACGAATATATATATATAAATATATACACATATAGATAGATAGATAGATAGATAGATAGATAGATAGATAGATAGATACACAAATGCATACACTGAAATCACAAAGTCTTCATACCCTTTCACTTTTTCACAAAGGTATTAAAAAGGAAAAACTAATTTTCATAAGCCTTGACCCTATGCTGTGACACTTGAAATTCATCTTTGACATGTTTCTACACCTTGATTGGAGTCCACCTGTTTTAAATTCAGTTGGTTGGACATAATTTGGAAAGACACACACCTGTCTACAAGGTCTCACAGCTAACAAGGCATATCAGAGCCAAATCCAAGCCATGAGGAGCCTGTAAAGCTCAGAGACAGCATTGAGTCTCTGGAAAGCTACAAAAAATCTGCAGCAGTTCCCAAGAGCACAGTTGCCTCCATAATTCTTAAATGGAAGAAGTTTGGAAAAACCTGGACTCTTCTTAGGGCCCCACCAAGACTAAGTAATCCGGGTAGAAGAGCCTCGGTAAGAGAGATGACCAAGAACCCAATGGTCCTGTGTGCAGATGGGAGAAACTTCCAGAAGGTCAGCCATCACTGCAGCAAATCAAGTCAGATCTATTTATATAGCGCTTTTTACAATGGAGCATTGTCTCAAAGCAACTTTACAAGTTTAGATTATCTCCTAATAACTACGTCCAATCCCAAATTGAGCAAGCCTAGGGCGACAGTGGCAAGGAAAAACTCCCTGAGTGTTATGAGGAAGAAACCTTGGGAGGACCAAGACTCAAAAAGGGACCCAACCTCCTTGGGCGGCGTAGGTGATAAATCTAAGAGCGAAAGTCATGGAGTCATACTTCAAATAGAATGTGAAATATGCACATCAGCATTAAGTGGCCTGGGTATGATGGGGCTGGAGCTGATGACGGAGAAGCCCAGCACTCCACCAATCTGGGCTTTGTGGCAGATAGAAGCTTCTCCTCAGTAAAAGACACAAAAGGCCATCAGGAGTTTGCAAAATAAGCACCTAAAGGACTCTCAGACTGTGAGAAACAAAATTATTTAGTCTGATGAAGCCACTCTGCCATAAAGCCTAGATTGGTGGAGCAGCAACTGTGGGCAAATGTGCCACAGGTTAACATCCGGAACCTGTTTGCCTCCAATGGCCAAACGTATCTCATCTTGTATCCAGGTTAATGGTGGCCAAACAGGGTACTAGAGCCTCCTTTCAGTTGAAAGTAAAGTTTCATTCGATTCCAGCAACTCCTTCTTGGTAAGTTTAGTGTGTGTCAGTGAGTGTTTGTGTATGAGTAAGGATAGAAAGATCAGCTCTTGTTTTTTTTTTAATGAAACTTTTATTTGAAAAAACAAATTTGTTTTTCAGTTTGCTGCGGTTTTTAACCTTTTACCCATGTCACCGAAGTTAAGGTTAGATGTATTTGTAGCTAGAATAATCATCATCTTAATAGAAACACATGTTCCCTGTGAAGGCAGTGTGGCGTGTGGGTGAGTGTGTGTGTGTGTGTACAATGAACGTCCTCACAAAGATAGCAATGATTTAAAGAAATAAGCAATATATAGGCACGAAGAAAAAGGATTCAATAAAAATTAAGAGGAGAGAACTAAGCTAACACATTTGCTTAGGTTATTAGGTTAAGGCTAAATGTGTGGCGAAATGCGTTCAGCTGCAGCGATGCAAGCACAGAAATGTAGTAAAACCAACGTGTGTTTGTGTCGTCTAGTACTCAAGTCTGCCCTTCAGATGTGTTTTCTAATATAGATATGGTGTAGGAGGTGTAAGTAAACACTTGGCAAGAGGTCAGTAAATATTCTCCGTCTCTGCTGAGGTAAATTTGCCATCGTCTCCGACAACAGCATGTTGAGATTTTTTTAGACATAATATTTTATGTCCTCATGTCAGTAAATTATTTTGTGACATTCTCTTAGGACTTTCAGGGGTCTAACACGCTTGTCCACCCCCGCAGGCTCCGAGTCTCGGAAGTACCTTCCAGCTGGGTCGGGTGTCACGTGCAGACTGGAACATCTGGTCACTGGAACATCCCCCAGTATTGCAGCAATTACCCCTACTTTGCCACGCTAGCCAGGGCATGGATCATTTGAATAAATGCCCATTACTGTACATTTCACACTAATCACAGATGCACATTATTTTTATTTCTTTATTCATAACTCAATGCATCTACAACTTTAGAGTTGGATCTAAGGCCATGGTTCTAAGCCCCCCCTCAGTGGATCGCCAAACCGTTGCAGATGGTGCACAAGGCTTCTCTGCGGTCAAAATACAATATGTATGTGTTTTATAAAATTAAAATAACACTCTGACTGGAGAACAGTCTTTATATAAAATCACTTAAAAATATGTTGTTTGATTTGAGCTAAATGTTTACCTGGCTTGAAAAGAGAACATGGGCCAAAATGAGGAACTTAAGAGAGAATAAAATCGTACAATGAATCACTTTATTCTTTTTGTCCGTGTGTGTGCAGGTGTGTGTGATCTTTCTTAGATACTCATGGGGGGCTCCAAGGAAACACCTCACGCACCTCAAGTGGCTCAGATCTAAGTGCCAGTTGCTGGAAACAGCAGATCCTGGGTACAAAACCAGACTGGGCTTAAAACCTTTGACTTTTCAAGGCAAACTCCATTTTGCCTAAATCTAATTCTCCTAATGAATTTAAGGAGACACATTTGAGAAAAGGAGTTTTTCCTTGCCACTTTGCTTGAAAAAGTGCTATACATTTGATTTGACTTGACAATGTTGATAGGGAACTGGAATTCTGGTTATGTTAAAGACTTCTTTCATTAAAAACAATTAACCTACAATACCAGCGGTGTGTTTAGCCCAGCACACAGCACTGGTGTGGATTTTTGTACAATCAGTATCTGACCATATTCATATGATTTCGTTTACATATTTTGGTTCGATGCAAAGAATACCAGTGTGAAGGCTGAGCAAACCAGGACTATAATACGACAGTTCATCATTTTCTGGTTTGATCAGGACGAAGTGAACTGAACTGCAAGGAAAAACACACTCATATCATTGTGTATTTGTCTTATATATAGCGCCAATTCAAACACACAATAATATTGGATTTTGAACCTCTCCTGCCTTTCATATGATCAACATGTTATCTATTCTCCCAACTGTCCCAACTGGAAGATGCCCACACTACACTTCATGTAACTTCTAGCTATTTCGAGAACATGGAAATTCATGAAAATGTCAGTTCTCTTTCCCCAGGTTGACTTTGCGACATTTCTTTTCTTATCATTTCTATCAGCTCTGCTCCACTGAACAATAAGCAGGAGTACTGGGATTTAAGTGTCTTGTGTTCTTGCACCACTAACAAACGCCTCTGTTACTCATACATGAAATAAATCGGCTGCCTAATGTCAGTTTGCCATTACATTTACAGCATTTAGCAGACGCCCTTATCCAGAGTGACTTACAATTGGTACAGTCTTACAATCCAAGCAATTGTGGGTTAAGGGTCTTGCTCAAGGACCCAACAGTGGCAGCTTGGCAGAGGTGGGATTTGAACCCTGGACCTTCTGGTCCATAGCCCAGTACCTTACCCACTAGTCCACCACAGTCCCATTAGTAAACAGTAAATACAGACAAATCTTCATGGAAACTACCATACATGTGCTAACAGCCTCAAATTATCCCATCTGTCTCCAAGAAATAAATAGATGCACGACAATGTGAGCAGACTCTCCACAGTACTATTCCCCTGATATCCAATGAGTTGTGGGCCAGTTCTGGGCCACAGCTGCCATTTTCATTGGCCCACATACTTCAGCGCATCAACAGCCATGACTTCACCCGAATCTGGCTGCCGGTACGCAGCCAGGATTTTACCCATTTGGCCCAAAATGCAAATCCTGCACAAATGTTACCTATAGTAGTGGGCCGCAGGCGGCCTAGAGTCTGAATGTCATGCTGAACCTTTAATGTGGCTGGCAACAGCTGAGCCAAATCTGGCTGACAATAGACCTGCCATTGCCATAACTGACCCATCGGTGAGTAAACTGAGCTGTGTTTGGCGCAGGACTGGCTGCTGTCTGGGTCTTACCATCTTGACCTGCTGGATTGCCTCATAAGACAGGCTCTCATTACAGCAAGTAAAGCAAACAAACCACAGCTTTATTTCATCTGACATTATGTTCTTGCATCCGAGCCGAGAAGGTTTCTGATCCTAGTTTAACGATCCCTTCGTCTAGCATTCCTTCATTCTCTTCTCTCTCTCGACATACCATAATCACCTTCTCTTTCTTTCTCGCTTTCTCCATGTACTTCTCACTCTTTGACTCCCCTGCTGTCTGTCTCACTCGCTCCCTCACCTTTATAAATGATAGGATGTGAGGCAGCAGTTGTGTTTGTGTGCATGTGCGGTGACATGCAGTCGCCGGCTCCGCGACTCCGGTTTGTTGGTGTCACTCTGATTGACACTGACAGTAGCACGCCTGCCACTTTACTGTTGAACGGCTGCGGAAGGTGAGAAGAGATAAGCCTGTGCAGGGACTCTCGCTAGACGGTTAATGCTGATGTCCGAGAAAATTGTGCATTAATGAAAGCTAAATTGAAGAATACGACAACTGAGATAGAGAGAGGTAACCGAGAGATACAAAGTGCACAAAGGGGCATAGCCTGTAGTGTACATTTATGTATAATTACTGTTCTAATGTTACTGTCTATATAATTGGCCCTCAGGCAGCACAGTGGTTCGGTCCCGTGAGTCGGGCATCATATGCATCATATGCCATCTGTGGTCTGATGAGGTTACTGTCCTTATAATTAAGGTTATTAACCTACTTAGCCCGTACAGTACATTACCAGATCCATTAGGAAACGTTTTATAAAACACAAAGTTTTATTAAACACCCAGCGTGATCAGACTGGATGCTGACCAACGTTTGGCTGGTGTTGCTTTTAGCTTCTCTTTGTGGCAGTAAGCTGACAAAAACTGTGTCCCTGCAATGCAGCACACCAAATGTGCTCGCTAACATTTGTCCATTTTTTGGTACCATTCTCAGCTCAAAATGCATGCTGGCATCACAAACACAACAGGAAATATGTTGTGCTGTCACATAAAAGACAGTTTCTCATTCTATAAATGTGTTCTTGTGTGCGTGTTGGAGGAATGGCTGAGTGAATCCATGCACCTCATGCAGCTTTACAAATTTGACCCATCTTAAATAGCACACATACAAAAAAAGAAAATCAAATGTTGGTCAGCATCAGTATTAAATAAATCAGCCCTAGAGGTAAAACCAGTCTTTATGGAAGACTCCATTATAATTATTTAAAACGTGTTTTATGATGTTATAACCAAAAGTCAGTTCGCTGAAGAGAGCGTATGTGCAGATGTGACCGGGGATTTGAGTTTTGGGATCTGAGGGTTGTTGAAAACCCTTCTACATTTATATTTACAGCATTTAGCAGACGCCCTTATCCAGAGCGACTTACAATTGGTACAGTCTTACAATCCAAGCAATTGTGGGTTAAGGGTCTTGCTCAAGGACCCAACAGTGGTAGCGTGGCTGAGGTAGGATTTGAACCCTGGACCTTCTGGTTCATAGTCCTGCACCTTAACCACTAGGCCACCACAGTTCTTCTACATTAACCCACAGTTGGCTACAATCATTAACATAAAGCTTATGTTATAATAAAGTGTAAGCAAAACACTTCCTCTTCCTCTAGTCTGCCTAGCTGTGGACTATGGTGGCCTAGCGGTTAAGGTGCAGGTCTATGGACCAGAAGGTCCAGGGTTCAAATCCCACCTCTGCCAAGCTGCCACTGTCGGGTCCTTGAGCAAGGGCTTTAACCCACAATTGCTTGGATTGTAAGACTGTACCAATTGTAAGTCGCTCTGGATAAGGGCGTCTGCTAAATGCTGTAAATGTAAATGAAAGTGTTCTGGAAGATTAAATTCCTGTTTTCCTATCGGCTGGCTCTTAAAACTAACCATTTTAGGGCCCATGGGGACTTATTTGCACTAAGAATGCAGTACTGTACAGGTAAAAATAAAGAAAGCCACGATAAACACAGCTTCACTTAGCAACAGCTATCATGAGTCAGATTCACTGAATTGTGATCCAACAAATTTGTCTAGTCAAAATGTGCTGAGAAGTTCCGAGGTAGTCGAGAACCAAGGTATACAGTTGCCTCAATCCAATGTATGAAGTGGTTAATAGCATTCTTAAATGGCAATTAACATGAAGAACATTGTGCAGCACATCAAGACCTCAATACAAAAACAAGCATAATGACACAACACTTTAATTCCTATCATAGGCAAGCTTTTAGCAGCCTCCTGTCACCAGGCAACACACAGCATATGCATAAATATTTGCCGGTTTGGCCTGCTTAAAAAATGCTGATTGATTGCCAGCAAGAGATATGTCACCAGCTGATGAAAGACTTCCTAAATCAAAGATCTTCAAACTTGTTAGAGGACAGCAAAATTGACATAATGAGTCCTTGCACTGCAAACAAGCGGCTGACAGCAAGATAGAGAGACAAAGTCTGAGTGTTGAGGACAGGCATGATGGACTTCTTGTGGCATCCTGCCAAACCCCAGCCAGAGAGGGTTTGCTCTGCATTGTTGAGACCGTAAGATCAGAATCCCGTGCTGCCGATGCGTCATGCCATCAAGCCTCCTACAGTTCTGCTATTTATTTAAACGCAGATCAGGGTTCGGCTCAAATTCTCTTTCACATTTAGTTTTCCATGCCACAAACTTTTCAGATTCTTTACTTTTTGCTTCTTAAATACTTGAGGCCAAACTAGCCAAAGCGTCCAAGTGGTGATCTGTCTGTAATCCGTAGATACTCTATATGGACAAAAGTATTAGGACACACCTATTAATCATCGAATTCGGGTGTTTCATTCAGTCCCATTGCCACAGGTTTCTAAAATCAAGCACCTAACCATGAGGTTGCCTTCACAAACATTTGTGGAAGAATTTTAATTATTTCACAAAACAGACCTGACGATCCGGTGTCATAGGATGGCACCGGATCGTCAGGCCTGTTATGTGAAATTATTAAAATGCAGAAGTGTTTAGGAACCACAGCAACTGTGACAAACCACAAAGTTACAGAGCTTGGTCGCCGAGTGACAAACAACTGCATGAATCAGTGACATCGAGACAGAGCGTCAACAGATGGAAGGCTTTTTTCAAATGCAAGCAAACACGAAAGGAGGCATTGTAGTGAAAAGAGCATGTCAGCAGAAATAATTGGATTCGTACACCTTTAATAACCTCCAAGTTAATTAGAAGCTCAAAATAATTATGCACACATTCGTACACACAAAGCCATGCAAACACACAAAATGAAGTCTATATTCTGAAGAAGCCTCTGCGGGCTGCCTTGATGTTAATTGAAGATGTGGTTACTGGAGATTTCTGAGCTTCCCTTACCTGCTTACTAACCCTGTGAAATCTTCCTAACATTTTTAACCAATCGGTGATGAGCATGGACGTTTCCCTTACCTACGTTTCTGATTTTGAGTAGTTCTGTTGTTAACGTGCTCTCTGATTTGCCGTAGTATTTAGTCTTTCACAGCTGCGTCCTCAGCTGTTTCTGTGGCTTCAGATTTGTTTCTCCTGCATTATGATTCACTATTAATCGAATAAAAAAAGGGTCAAATTCTGAAAAAAGTAATTTCACAGTTCATGTGTATTTACAGATCATTAAAATCTATTTGTTTTTCGTGATGAATTTCGATTTCAAAGATCATTTATTTCGAAGAAGCTATACATCTATGCCAGCATCCAGAGCTTCAGAACTGCCTATTGCAATTATTTACTCATTCACCTACCTTCTCACTGGTGGAATGAATCATTTCAGCCACACTCGTCGCTTATGAGAATATAAAATCAAGCATACTGCTATCCGGTCTTCTAATATAAACAAATTATCAACGACCGGGTCAGAAAACTTTCTGCTCTGTCATGGCACCTTTCCAAGAAGTCAGTTTATCACATTTGTGCACTGATATGATTACCATGTCATAGCTCAGCTGTGGAGCTCAAAAATTGAGAACCTCTGGGTGCTGTACACGATCTGACATTTTATAGATAGATAGATAGATAGATAGATAGATAGATAGATAAGACTTCGTAAGGGTTAAATGCACATTTACATTTAACCCACACTAAGCTCTTCCTCTGCCTCAGCCCCACCCAAGCTGTTCTTCCATCATCAGCCCCAGCCCCACCATACTGCGACCACAAAGGAGTTCAGTTGATGACTGTCTGCAAACTTTGTTTTTTTTCTTCTCAATTTTGGTGGGGATAATGCCAACCACAATGCAGACTGTTAAACTGTTTGCACTGCTCTGTGCACTCCTAAACTATTTACTCACATTTGCTGTGTTTCCCCATCTGTAAACTCAAAAGTACCCTAGCTATCAATAATTAATTAACAGCTGTGTTTCAGATGCTATTTTCTTTTCAGGGGATTCCCAGGAGCCGCTGGTGCAATAGGGTGGAGCGTTCTCAGCTGATATCGTGAACATTCACAGCCTCGGCATTCAGGTACCGCATTTGGCACCTTTTTTGTCTATTCACTTGACTGGAGTGCTCTTTAGAAGCAGATTCTACAGTTGCTGAAATTAGTTAACACTGTCAAACATTTCATTTCCTACGCAATCCAGCACACCAAAGACTATTCCATCCAGTAACTAGGGCTGATTTTCTTATGCCCCTTTTTTGTTATTACCAACAGATGTGAAACTGTCCTACATAAATATTGTAGCTGATGTGTGATCATTTATGTATGAAACTTGATTGTGATATTTTCAGATGTCTTTCTGATTGACAGAGATCTTTATGTTGTCCGTATTAAAGAAGGATTTTAGTCATTTAGTTCTTTTTTTAACAGGCTGATGAATCAATGATAGGCCAGGCTTAATTAAGTACAACCTCCTGACCTAATGACTAAATGTTTAATGAGGTGTGGGAACAAAGTTTGTGCCTGCTCTTTTCTGAGAAAGCTCTTTTCAATGCGAACCATGCCTCATCTTGAAAAAGAGTAGATAAAAAATGTAAAGACATGGCTGGAACCACTGTCTCCACAAGAAGCTTCAAAGAAAGAAGTTTTGGAACAGTTCTTCAGTCAAGTCAAAATATGTGAATATTTTCAGGCCAGTTCGGACTTCTCAACATTGTCTCAAAGCAGCTTTATGGATTTTTAGGCTCCCGGCCAATTGAGCAAGCTGAGAGAGGCAGTGGCAATGAAACACCCCTATATGAACCCCCCGCATTCGCAACATAGGGACCCAAACCCAGAGCCTCAAGAAATGTCCAAAGTGAAACTTTCAGAGTGAACTTCATGAAAAAAATCTGATCAATTGCTATTGGTGTAATTGTTAATATACATAGTTTGGATAAGTGAACCTCTTCAGGTGCAACTGCTTTCCACACCAGGCTTACTGACCCCCAGTGAGATTCCACTACTCGTAGTGCACGATAACAGAAAAAGAATTCACCATGCCTGCAAAGATGCTTTCAGATATCTTTCGGAATACACTTGTTGAAAGGCACAACATATAGAAGGCTGTAATAAGATTAATAAACTTCAATCCCTATGAGTAAAAATAAGACAATTATTTAAAAGTGTAAACTCTACAGGACCACCAAGACCCAACTCCCATCCAAACTGAATGACTGAGCCACGAGGATATTAACCAGGGAACGTTCTCCACTCCAAAATGCCACTGTCAGATCAAGCTAAGAGCAGGAGTTTAAGTACCAGGTTCAAGAGAAATGTGTTGACATGGCGTCTTGCCAGTGCGCCTCGGTCGCGGCGTTTGTTTGACTCCATGTGCTCTCACACTCTGTCTCTCTGCAGCTTCCTCATCTGCTGTCCACCCATGTGTGTCTCCCCCTCACCTGCAGCTGGTGTCTAACCATGCCCCCCTGTCTGCCACATATATCAGCTGCCTGAATCTAAACGCCACCCCCTTTCCCTCCGCGGCGGGCCTGTGGACCACCTCGAATTTAAAATACTATAATTCTAGGAACCAACAGGTGAACCACGCTTTGGCATCCTTCCTGTGGTGGAGCCCCTGGAGTGGAGTGCGGTCCAAACAAAGGGTGAAAGAAGCACTTTAAAAGATTCCTTGATCGCCTTCATTTCAAGAGCTGCAAAGTTCATCCCAGAGAACCTTTTTTGTGCTTGGGCAAGCAATACATGTGGCTCCGCAACCCACTGCCCGTCGGGGGGAGTTCGTGAGGCCCAGCAGACTCATGAGCTGCCTTGTCTTTCTGCTATGGGGAGAGTAAGGGACTGGAGTTGGGATTAGTGGCTGAACTTGGCACTTCCATCACTGACCAGAAATACTATTGCCTAGCTTAATCCACTAGCTTAATATTGTTACCTGGGATGACTTAAGATCAACAGGGCATGATCTAAATGCTGCCTTGGACCAAGACCGCCATAGGAGCGGACTTCCTATATTTTATCTCCATGTGTTGTGCTTCATATTTGGAAAGGGCATCTCGCATTAACCTTTATGTGCTGATGATGCTGACCTTATGAACCAATATTATCCAGCTGGCAGGACCATTAAAGGCAACATTACTGCAAAAGTTACAAGGAAACTGAGACTGCTTTTGCAGCTGCAAAAAGAGACCAACTCCATAGTATTAGCCTTGTTTTTACCTTTGAGAAACCTTTGACTTCACAGTAAGTGAATACTGAAGTGGTAAAGCAGTGCCCTAGTGAGTAACGTACTGAACTATGGACCAGAACTATGGTCCAGGGCTCAAATCCAACCTCTGTCAAGCTGTTGAGTCCTTGAGCTTAACCCATCAAATCACAAAGTGCTCAAGTTTCTAAATATAAGATAATCAGTAAGACTTCAAAACGTCGGCAAGAAGCATTCTCGGAGAAGTAGAAGACAACTGCATGAGCAGGAAGCTTCATTAACCTGTAGTGTTTGAACACTTTAATAGCCGGGGAAGCCAGATTATTAGAGGCTTAGTCGTTCTTTGTTTTTGTGCCAGGAACGAGGCGGAAAAGTGAAATTTTTTTAATCTGGCACTAAATGGTCGGAAGCAGTGACTACGAAAATCTGTCTCTCTTTCTGCTCGTCTGTTCTCCTCCACCGCCACAATGGAAATAATCGGCAATGTGTGAAAGCCCCTAAGCAGATTATTAAAGGGATTAATAATATGTGGGATGAAAGAATTAGCGGTGCAGCTCCGAGGTCTATTCGAGGAGGCAAAATTGACTTGGAACGCCCGACAACACTTTTGGAAGTAAACGGCATGCTAAATGAAAATATTAGAGCAGGGGATATAAATTATATAGCAACTATATAAATTAGAGGAAGGAGCATGTTGGCATTAATCCGCTCTGATAACTCACTTCCCTCCAATTTTCTCTCCAAGATTAGCTGTTCTAGTCACAGGAACTCGGAAAATGCGCATATTCTCTCACTTATTTGGCAAATTAAACATTGCCATGTTAAAAACGATGGGTTTAGCTGACGTACAGTACTGTCCAAAAGTCTTAGGCCATTGAGATTTTTTAAGTAGTGAAATTATCAATGAAATTATTCTTTGAGAAAGAATATCCCTTAATACGTAAACATTACATATCCTGAAAACATCCGTACGTTGTACAATTTGTTGTACAATTGACAAAATAAAAGTACTTTTCACTTTTATCGTGACTGACCCTTCTAGTATATAATTACTATAAAAAGCAGGTTTTTATACACAAGAAAACAAAGGACAACCTACAAACTGAGGCTTAGATCGTCTCTGATTACCCCAAGCTCAAATATTGTTCCTCCTCTTAATTTCTGTAAGGTAGCAATGTTCTGTAGCAATTAATCTCCTGACTTCCTGCCAGTTTACTTTTCTATAATTTGCTTTTACTTTTTTCTCTACTCTACTTTTCACACAATAGCCTACATCTCTCTCTCAGATCTTTTCCCATATTTAATTTCATTTTTCTCGCCGCTTGGTATCAAGCTTTGTTATTAGCCTGGTCTTTATCTCCTTAAAGTCCGTTTCCCTTTCAGTGGAGTTCAGAGAATATGGTGTTCTAGCTGTATTACTGTAGCTTTCAATGTCTTTGTTGGCTTTGCAATTTAACTTTCAAAATACGCACACCCAAAATTAAGACACTATAGCACTGTAGCATGCCATCATTCAAGTCTGTGGTAGTGGACAAAATTGTGGCCATTTTCCACTGTTTTCCTTAATTGTCCTTAATTTTTATATTGTTTTAACTTTTCATACTGTATATTTATACTTTCCCACTACAGAATGCTCATTTCAGTTGATCCTTTCAGTTCTATTATGGCTCATGTCTAGCAACAGACCTTCGCTTCGGCTGCTTTCATCTGAGAAGACGGAGATGGCTGCCTGTTGGTATGGAAAGCGCTGATAAAGGCAGTCCGCAGCTCACTGCAGGCAGGCCATTCCTTACATCCAATGTCAACATTTGAGATACTGAAACATATCGTGAATAGGATCTGAGTTGTGTAGATAACCTGGGGATAGGGACGGCCTCTCATTTTTTCCTCACAGAGAACTACAGTCCTACAGACAGAAGGGTAGCAGTGATGGACGTAGTATAGTGTGGACCTCGTTTGACCTGGGAAGGCCAGGGAGATAAGTTGGAGCCTGGGTGATGGATGTGTACGTTGTATGTGCGCTCTTCTGGGTGCATTAGTGCCGTCTAGGATGGTGAAGAAGACAGGAAGATTGCTTCCGACCAGAGCCCCAAGTCTTTTTGTAAATAATGAAAGTTGTTTGAAAATTAAGATTTATTTTTTAAACTCAATTCTGAATAAGTGCATGAGATGGTGCTTATAATGTAATGAATGCTTTGGGATATAAACATCAATTTATTAATTTCCACTATACACCACATAAATAACGCGTCTCACGGCTGCTGCTGGTTCATGCTAATTGCTAGAGAGGCTGGTGACAATCCAAAGCTGGTTCAGCCAGAATGGTAGCATGACTGCTGTTGCCCCCTAGTGGTGCCGGCAGCACAGTGCGCCATCCTGACAACTATAAAAATTGCAAAAAGATTCTCCTGGGTTCTTTTTCTCCTATTGTATTGTACTCCAATTTTACTGGGCTTTTTTTATTCCACTGGCATATAGTCTAGGCAACACCTTGCAAGTGACTGGAAAACATAAAAATAAATGCTAAGATGCAAAAAATACTACAATATACATCTAGGTTTTTGTTTATAATTATTGTCAATTTGGTTTTTCCCAGACGGAGTCACAGGACACGACTGAACGTGTCTGACTGAGGGATGGCCTGTCAGGGAGGTGCATCCCCTGGTGCTGCTATAGTGGCCCTTACCCAGTGCGATCCAGAAAAGGAGGTTAAAATATATGAATTATTTCTCCTATATCTCAGAATTATACTAATTTTCTATGCTTTTCACTTGTTTATTAATTCTGTTTTGTAAGTGCATGACAGGGGAATAGATCAAACCAAAATCTGCACAACAAACAAAAGATAACGCTTAAAAATGAAGAGACAAAAAGCCTCAATCAGTGTACTTCCAAGAAAGCATAAAAGCTAAGCTCTGCTCAGGATGATGGCAAAACCACAGGGACCTTCTCTATTTGCCTGCTAACAGCACAGAGGAAAAGCCAGAAGCACTTTAGGAACAGTACAGCACCACTGGGAAATCCCAGAGTCTTCTCAAGTTACAGCATAAACCCACACAAACACACCAACCTTCCTTTCCGATACTGGCCATACGCAGCATGTGGGGGACCAGGTCCACAATGTAATCCACTTTAAGCTAGCACAGCAAGCAATCAGTGTCACTAAACTTCAAAAAGTAAGTACAGTGGTGCTGGAAAGTTTGTGAACCCTTTAAAATGTTCTATTTTTCTGCATTTCTGCATGTGACCTAAAACCTCATCAGATTTTCACACAAGTCCTAAAAGTAGATAAAAAGAACCCAGTTATACAAATGAGACAAAATATTATACTTGGTCAATAATTTATTCAGGAAAATAATCCAGTACATATTAGTGAGTGGCAACAGTAACCTCTATGATTAGCAGTTAATTTGAAGCTGAAATTAGATGCAGGTGTTTTCAATCAATGTGATGACAATCAGGTGTGAGTTTTATTTAAAGAACAGGGATCTGTCAAAGTCTGCTCTTCACAACACATGTTTGTGGAAGTGTATCATGGCACGTACAAAAGAGATTTCTGAGGACCTCATTTCTGAGATGCTCATCAGGCTGGAAAAGGTTACAAAATCATCTCTAAAGAGTTTGGACTCCACCAATCCACAGTCAGACAGATTGTGTACAAATGGAGGAAATTCAAGACCATTGTTACCCTCCCCAGGAGTGGTCGACCAACAAAGATCACTCCAAGAGCAAGGTGTGTAATAGTTGGCGAGATCACAAAGGACCCCAGGGTAACTTCTAAGCAACTGAAGGCCTCTCTCACATTGGCTAATGTTAATGTTCATGAGTCCACCATCAGAAGAACACTGAACAACAATGGTGTGCATGGCAGGGTTGCAAGGAGAAAGGCTGTAGTGTGCTCCGGCCCCCATCCCCCATCCCAATGCGGCGAGGTGACCAAGCCTACAGCAGGTTATGGTCGCTGAACTGCTGGCTGTCCAAGTGGTGCTCTGAAAACAACGTGGGCTATATAGACAACTGGACAGCCTTTGAGGGTAAGCCTGGCCTTTTAGGATGGGACGGTGTCCATCCCACTCGGGAGGGTGCTGCTCTCATCTCCTGCAAACATTGCCCATAGTCTTATGGCCCGATTGGTTAGGGGCTGACTATCCAGAGCAGGGGTCAGGCAGCAGACAGACCGGCTTAAACCAACTGTCCTGCTGGTAGCCATGCACCGTCACCCCAGAACCCACATTATTGAAACTGTGTCTGTTACCCGCATCTGCCCTAAACGTAACGCTCTCAAAAAAGTCTGTTTTAATAACCTCATTAGTAATAAACACAGATAGCTGCAAAAGAAATAACCAACATTAGACTAAAGCTAGGACTACTTAACATTAGATCACTTACAAACAAAGCAGTGATTGTAAAATGAAATGATCACTGATAAACACTTTACACACGCTCTCTGTCTCACTGAAAACTTGGATTAGACCTGATGAATATTTAGCCTTAAATGAAAGCCTCACCTCCTGGAATACAGTCATGCTAGTTGCCCTCGTCCTAATGGTCGGGGGGGAGGCATAGCCACAATTTTCGACAAAGAGTTAGGTGTTACAAGCTAAATCCCATTACAAGGCTAATTCTTCTGAAATACTGATTCTTAATGTGACTGATCCATCGTTATGGAAGTCAAAACCACACTCTTTTCAGCTTATCACTATTACCGTCCTCCTGCTCCCTATTCAGAATTTCTTCAGGAATTTGCTAACTTTCTTTCCTGCTTACTACTGTCAAACAGATAAGGCTTTAATTGTAGGTGATTTTCAATATTCACTTTGACAATGAGCAGGATCCACTTAAAAATTGCTTTCGAGTCCATCTTAGAATCCATGGGTATCACTCAGAATGTGAGGGAACCAACCCACCGCTGTAATCATACTTTAGATCTAATATTAACATTTGGTATCAATATAGATATCTTTGATGTTTTTCCCGCAAAGTGATTCGATTTCAGATCACTATCTTTTAGTATTTGAGCTATCTCTAATATATAAAATCCTTCTGCCTCATTATCACACCAAGCGCACTATCACATCTGCTACTCCAGCTGCGTTTATTAAAAACCTACCAGACTTAAAATTTTAATACACCTACAGAGATAAATCATCTTGAGTGTGTAAATGAGCAATTAGAATGTGTGCTTCGCTCAACCCTGGACACGACTGCCCCTGCTAGGGTCAAACGTATTAGGGAAAAAAGGCTAGCACCATGGTATAAATGACCACACCCGTACCTTAAAGCAAAGAACACGGCATTTAGAGCGCAAGTGGAGACATAGTAAATTGGAGGTGTTTAAGATTGTTTTGGAGGGACAGCATGGCAGAGTATAAGCATGCCCTCACTAAAGCTAAAGCTGCATACTTCTCTTCAATCATAGAGAAAAATAAGAATAATCCAAGATTTCTCTTTAATAATACAGTCTCCAAATTAACCAACAAAAAACTCCACAGAAAGTTTCTGTCCAACAGTTTCTGTCCAAAATCTTAGAAAAGCCGTCTATCAGCAGCTCTGCAGTCACCTCCAAAGGAATGAAATTTATGAAACATTTCAGTCTGGCTTCAGGCCCCCTCATAGTACTGAAACAGCATTAATTAGGGTACTAAATGACTTGTTAATGTCCTCAGATAAGGGATGTGTTTCTTTTCTTGTTCTGTTAGATTTAAGTGCAGCATTTGGCACTATAGATCATGATGTTTTTACTAAAACAGACTAGAAAATACTGTAGGTACTAAGGGATCAGCACAGGGATCAGCACAGCATCAGTCAAATTACTGTGCCTCGGTCCTCGTGATCTTGACTCGTGCATCCTTGCCTTAGAATAAGGGCAGAGCTGGGGGTTCATAGTCAAAGAGTCTTATGGTGATCAGAGACGTTGGGGCTGTTTGCTGGTCTTCTGCCCTCCCGTGGGTTGCCAATGTTCTCATGTTGATCCCTCTTGGCTGTGTTACCTACCAGTTCTCCTCTTTCTAGCTATGCTGCTATAGCTAATGCTTGCCGGGGTCTCATGCTACACATGGCATCAGTGATTGTTAATAGACACTGTGCTCTTTGATCCATACTAATTTACATTACATTTCTGTTTTCTCTCCGAGGTGTGTTCCGGCAGTTCCAGCCTCACACATGATGTTCATCATTGATGGAGCTCCACTCAATCTGCTTCCGTCATCAGCTCCAGCCCCATCATACCCGGGGCCACTTAATGCTGATGTGCATACTTCACATTTTTATTCGAACTTTGACTCCATGACTTTAGTTTCGTTCTTAAATTTATCATCTACGCCGCCCAAGGAGGTTGGGTCCCTTTTTGAGTCTTGGTCCTCCCAAGGTTTCTTCCTATAACACTCGGAGTTTTTCCTTGCCACTGTCGCCCTAGGCTTGCTCAATTTGGGATTGGACGTAGTTATTAGGAGATAATCTAAACTTGTATAGTTGCTTTGAGACAATGCTCCATTGTAAAAAGCGCTACATAAATAGATCTGACTTGACTTGACTGGCCACTGCTCTCCAAAAAGAACATTGCTGCTCATCTGCAGTTTGCTAAAGATCACGTGGACGAGCCAGAAGGCTATTGGAAGAATATTTTGTGGATGGATGAGACCAAAATAGAACTTTTTGGCTTAAAGGTAAAGCGTTATGTTTGGAGAAAGGAAAACACTGCATTCCAGCATAAGAACCTTATCCCAACCGTAAAACATGCAGCTTTTAATATCAAGGTTTGGGCCTGTTTTGCTGCATCTGGGCCAGGACGGCTTGCCATCATTGATGGAACAATGAATTCTGAATTATATCAAAGAATTCTAAAGGAAAATGTCAGGACAGCATGAACTGAATCTCAAGAGAAGGTGGGTCATGCAGCAAGACAATGACCCTAAGCACACCAGAGACTAGGGACGGCTAACAAATACTATTTGTTATTCTATTCAGTGTTCTAGGTAGTTGTTAGTAATGTTTTAAAAGATATACCTTAAATTTGCAATTGCATCAGGGACTGTGGTAGCCTAGCGGGTAAGGTACTGGACTATGGACCAGAAGGTCCAGGGTTCAAATCCCACCTCTGGACCTGTTGGGTCCTTGAGCAAGGTCCTTAACCCACAGTTACTTGGATTGTAAGGTTGTATCAAATGTAAGTCGCTCTGGATAATGGCGTCTGCTAAATGCTGTAAATGTAATGCATCACTCTGCAGGACACTTTGCTTAATAATGAAAATGTTTTACATTTAATTTTATTAATTATCTATACATGCACATGTAATTTCCTGGGGATGGAAATGGCACCCACTGGAATGAGTGGAACCGCTCTAGTATGAAGCACTGGCCCAAAAATAAAAAAGGGGCATAAAAATATGGGACGAGGATCAAATCAATGCTCTCATATACAAAGAGATTTAAGAAAACTGGAAGACTTGAGCATACATAAGATGGAAAAGCTTATACAGAGCTTATGCCGCAAAACAATAGCAGTTTAATGATCAGATTCTAGAGGGAAAAAACATAACTTTTCTTTCAAAAGGAAAAGTTAAAAAGTATAAGGATTAAGAACATGGCAACTAGAGAACTAAAATCTATAACTTATATCTTACAGAGGGACTGCAGAATGACTTATTCTTGTGAAAAAAAAGTTATTGTCCATTTTATCAATTCCACTTTCCATACAGAAGCACTTTGTAGTTCTACAATGACAGACTGTAGTCCATCTGTGGAGCAATGTTTAAAAAGTCCAGCAGCACTGCCATGATGGTCCTGTGGGGGTTCTGGCCATTAGACAACAGAGCAAAGGAAACAAAGTATGTAGACAAACAAGATGGTCTGTAATTGTAGAACTACAAAGTACCTTGTATGGATGAAATGGACAAGTAGTGTAGAACCAAGAAGGTGTATCTAATAAAGTCATCAGTGAGTATAGAATCAAGAAATTGTCTTTTGCCCTTATAAGCATTTTTATTACTTGGAGTATGTAGTGTGTAATCAAGGCCAAGTCTCATGTGCTGCAGCCCCAGCAATTATGTTTCTAGCCCCTCGATTGCTCTTACACTTCCAGTACTATTATGGCCCCATTATTGCCTGTCTATGGTGTACATCAAAAGCACTCCCTTTCTCGTTGCTGGAAAAAAGCTCATCAGGGGCTCCCCTTTGTAAAGCAGCTGAAGAAATCTGGAGTGACTGGAGAGCACGCTACACTCTTACAGAGCTGCGGTGGAAGGTGTAATGACCTTTTCCACGTGTCCGTGATACGGTAATACAGCAGCTTACAAAAGAGACCGTCTAGAGACAGTTCGGCACACTGCTTCACAGAAGCAGAAAGGAGGCATCTAAAAGTTATGCAGATGATTATGCTCCCGTCTGGTAAGAGGCTATCAGAACATCACTCTTTTTTCAGGGGCATCATCAAATCACAGTGGTAAAGCCATGAAAATTCCCTACAGGCACTACATTTCCCATAACACCCCAGCATCTTTCCAAAAGCTTTGCAAAATGTGTTCTTCATTTCTCATCCATGGCAAAGTAACACCCATTTTAGTGTTAGGTCACTTCCTCTATATAGTGTTCAACAGGCTTATTTTTATGCGCAGCTGTACCCCTAGGGCCGATTGGCAAATACAGGGGTACGGCTGTGCCCCTCTAGTTGTGTCTTCCCCAGTACGACAAGTACGATAAGTCCCCAATCATACAGAGATGTTACTCAAGTAACACAGGAAACTAAACAGTTTATGAGAGTGTAGATGGAGATATTGTACAACACCAAATAAATCAGCCCTGTTGAGCTTCCTAACGAGTACCTGTATCTCAACAAACAGTCATCGACCAAGCCATTTGATGAGACGCCGGAAATGGGGATCGTTCATCCACAATAGTCTGACCGTGCTTGTGCCAATAAACAGAGTTTGAAGGATTGTGTGTGGATTACAGAGAGTCCATTTCCAAAACTATCAATGCCACAGATCAATCGAGTAGGGGAATCTATACACGAAACCGCCATCTTCAATAAACCATGATCTGCGGATCAATTAGGCAGGTATGATACCGTTGTGCGTCCTCCGTTCGAGGTTTAAAAAAATCTCATAGGCCATAAAATATGTCTAAAATATGGGGTTATGTTGCTTTGTGTACATTATTGATGTCATCAAATATTCCAAACTCTGAAAAGAAACATCCCCAGGACCTTGCCACAGTGTTGCAATGTCTGGATTGTTAAGGGTTAACATTGATTCTTAAGGAATTTTCCCTACAAGACGCCACAGGAAAAAAATAAAACTTATCCAAACAGGTTTAGGTCTGTACACAAATTTACCTTTTCTCCATGTGACAGCCTGCTTTTGACAGATCCATGATCTGACTTGTGTTCTGAAGCTCTCTCAATGGTGTTTGGTATAACGTGGCTAGCAGCTTGTGATCAGAAGCAGACCTACTTCGTATTTTCTGACCTTACAGATTGGGGGCTCGTCCGGGATCTCCGGTCAGAGATTAATATTTAAATTTGTACCCTTATTTGGGTCGACCTCTTACTAGGGATCCATTCTCGTGAATGCAGCACGTGAACAGAGATTCAAGGCCGTCATAATAGAGCAGTGGAGAGGCAGATCGCAATAGATTGTTTACTAAGAGCATCTCATTTGCAGATAGACAAAAACGTTTCTGTAAGCGTTGCTACAATGCTGTATACACAAGGAACCTCAGGAGCTTCGTATGGAGGTACTACTCTGGCATTTTCAGTCACCTGGAATATTAAAACATTTACATTTACAACCTTTAGCAGACGCCCTTATCCAGAGCGACTTACAATTGGTACAATCTTGCAATCCAAGCAATTGTGGGTTAAGGGTCTTGCTCAAGGACCCAACGGTGGCAGCTTGGCAGAGGTGGGATTTGAACCCCAAACAACTGTAGCTTGATTTTTCTGGGACTTTATCAATACCGATAATGAGACAAAACTCTGCAACGTTCAAACAAGCATGTTTTTGTAACGTTTGACATTATATTAGCTTGCTCTTATTAAGAGGCTATTAAATGTCGCTCACTAATGATATCAACTGAAATCACTTGGAAGAAAAGCAGTAACTGATACAAATAATGCTGAGTAGATCAAAAGTTATTACTGCACTGTTGTGGCAAAACTGGCTGTGGAAGCAGAGGCCCATCCAGGGCACACTTATGCTTCTGCCATGTGTCCAGCCAGCCACACCCTTAACCAATTAATCCATCTCACCACTACTTCATCTCATCACTTTTCTTTTTAATGGCAACAAAAGGTGATGTCTTATCCAGGCACCTAAAAGAAGATCCGTAGCCAATCACATTAGACACCCTATAAAACTGCAAAAATGAAGAGCACAAGCCGCAAACGCTGGGGTGTAATCTGAAAATTGACAGCTTGACAGAGCATGTAAACTGATCGCTGAAGATTATGATTTCATCCTCTCTGTGTCAGAGCCATGAATGAGACAAATTGATTTCAGAGCTTCATTTTGCCATCAACACAGTCTGACAAGAAAGTATTGGATTTTTACCAGCAGAAATAGCACTCTGAAGAAAACTCCTGGTCCTGAAGAGAGGCTCGTACAATCAATCAGTCAACCCCGAGCATGACGCGTACACCGCTACTGATAGAAAGCCAGATTGATCCAACAAGTGAGATGTAGTAAACAGTGTTGCATTTAAGTTTGTTTTCTGCAAATGGCGGAGGCTTGGTGCCCAAACTTTTGCATTAGACTGTAGGCAGAGCGTAAACAAAGTCACTTATGTAACATCAAAGAAGATCCGTGTCAAATCATATCCATTGTCTAAGGCTGAAACAGGATTTACCGCCACAACAATCAGCCGTAACATTACAACCACTGTCAGATGAAGTGAACGGCACTGACAGTGTGATGCTCTGGGCAATGTTTCGCTGGGAAACCTTGGGTCCTGACATTCATGTGGATGTTACTTTTACATGCACCAACCACCTATACATTGCTGTGGACCAACTACACCCCTTCGTGGCAGTAGTATTCCGTAATGGCAGCCCTTCAAGTCTCATTCCCTAGATCCAGAATGGGATGTGCTGGACAAACAATGGATCCATGGAGGCCCCACCTTGCAGCTTACAGGACTTAAAAGATCTGCTTCTAATGTCTTGGAGCCAGATACCACAGTTCACCTTCAGAGGTCCATGCCTTGAACGGTCCGAGCCTTGACCTTTGGTGGCACAGGGATGACCTACACAATACTAGCTGGGTGGTTTTAAAGTAAAGGCTCATAACACTGGAAATGGCAGCATCACAATGCCTGGGTTCAATCCCGGCTTGAGTGGTGCTTGGCACAGTTGTCTAAAATGATAGACCACTACCAATAGACCCTAGTTAGAATTCTGGCACAGGTTTACATCTTTGGACACGATTGACTGTACCTAAGGGAAGGGTAGTCGCTTGCTATGGACTGGCATTCCATCCAGGGCACACCCCTACTCCATGTTTCTCTGGACATGGGTGACATTGGAAGCCCCCATGTCTCTCACAAGAAAAAATGTATGAAATTAAAAGGGAAAACACTGTTGGCAAGTAAGATTGTTGGACAGTTCATAGGCACACTGGCTGACCCTTTTTGCTGGATTCTTTGAGCAAACAGGATGGTCCCTCTGAAGTTCCCCAGTCAGACAACATCTACACCTCCAAATGGCTCGTAGACAGGCAGCAGATATCTAGAGCAAGAAACAATCTGCATGGAGGAACAGACTGCACTCACTGTGTCCATTCAACATCTTTTCCAGCACCAACATACCACAAGTTCCTGTTGTCCCTCACCCAACCTGGCCAAACTGGAGACAACACTGAGAGACTTGATCCCAGATCTCTGCGGTGCTTAGCTAGATCATTAGACTTTAACTGTTCTACTGAGGTGAGGCACTAAATGGATCAGTTTTCCAGCCTTTACATGTTGTTGTTTCTTAAAATGAACATTTTCCACACATTTCTCACAGCTATACATTATTTTCCCTTGCACGTCCATTCTGTGACAAATTCCTCTAAAAAAACCTTGTGGAAGATCCTCGTTGACAGGGGTTTGATAGTATACAGGGTGTGAGGTTTATAACTGATTTACACCACGTCTGCCGTACTGCCATGCGGGAGAGAAAGTTTGGAACAAGCCGAGGAGACGCGACGCTTCAAAAATAATTCAGTCCCGTTGGAATTGCGACAGAAGAAGCTGTCTGCAAAATCCGATGAACGTTTCAAATATTTTTAGTCTAATACTGGTGCTTTGATGTCTGGTGGCATGGGTGTTCAACGATTTTAAGAAAAATGGTCAGTAGTCATTTAGTTACACGTAGGCAAGCTATCAAAGACAGCAGGTTTCCACTTTTTTATTAAGAACAAAGAACAAAGCAGTTACACACGGAGAATGAGCGTTGGAGTGTCACTTCCACTTAGTAATGGGAATAAACAGGCTTTTGTTATTTTGCAATGCTATACTAATTGTCTTAAAGACATGAACATTTCGTTTTGCACAGTTATCAGTAATATGCCGCGTGCCCCTAAACTCCTTTGAGATGATTGTGTATTCTCAGACGGAGAACAGACACAAGCAAGCCAAGACTACCGTCTTAAGCTGCACCAGAAAGCACCAACTTCACAATTACTGCTACTGATCATTAAGCTAAACATGTTGAAAATAAAGACCGTTTCTTACAGAAGAGCTTTTTTTTATCTTCCCACCAATGGAGGGGATAAGAGGGCAAAAATCAAAGAAGAACCACCATTTATATTTATACGTATATACAGTGGACACTGAAAGTTGAAAACTATTCATTTATAGGTTTGCATTTGTATAAAACAGTACCACACTTGGTAACACAAAGAAGGCAAAGATTTCCTAATGCCCAGTGGTTTTTGTGGGAGAAACATTTTATTGCTCACCTAAGGGAGTCACAGCTAGCTGGAACACTTGAATACACCACATTTTCAGATTGGCCGATACCAGCACCCCGGCATTACAATGGGACCGGTGATCAGATCCATATGCAAATTGCCATGGCCATTATGAGACATGTAGGCATTTTAGCACACGAAAGATTTACTAATGATTTAGAGGCGTTAATGTCTTTCAAAAGAGCAAAGCAGGATTAGTGGATATGCTATAGAGAGTCAATACAAACTGATAAATGCAACACCCCTATTCCGGTTCGTCAAACCTGGAAGTCATTTTGAGAAATGAATACAAAGATCATAATCTGATTCTCTAAACAATTTGCATCATGCCTGCAGTCATCAGGGCAGGAAGACGAGAATATGCTGTACATGTAAAGACAGGGTTTTCTAAATCCTGAATGCATTATATATTGTTCAACTCCTGTTTTGTATCACTTTGCCTCTTCCTGCTGGCTTATTAGATCTCTGGTAGCTTTTAGTGATTAACACCAGCATTACACAGCATTACAAAATTGTATTTTATGCCTTTAATACTTACCAAAAACCAACAGTGGTTTTTGAAAACAGAATACTGCCCTACTGAGACTAAAAAAGGATCAGTCCCTGTAAAATACCCGCCACTGTAGAGCCAGTTATTACTGCCGGAACAACCTCTGTAGCTTGGCAACACTGTCCCTAAACCTGTAGTGATAGTTCCAGGAAAGTAAATGACTACTGTGTATAATTGTTATTATTATTGAGCTTAATCACAATAATGTTAACATGACAGGAAATAATAACAATAATAGCAAATATATGGGAAGGATTTGGTAACTTTTCTACAGCTTTTTTGTGGCCAGCAAAAGTCATGAAGTGAGTAACAGGTAAAACAAAAATTTAAAAATGCAAATCATGAGTGGAATAACAAATAACACTGATTGTCTCATTACACCTGTACATGTCAAGATCTATAATAGACTAGATAGTAAGCGAACAGTCTGTTCTCGTAGTACTGGACCTCGGAGGGGGGAGTCATGTTACCCGTTCATGGTAGTTGGTGAGCTCCCTTTACAACTCGCTACTTCTTCAGAAGTCCTTTTAAAAGTAAAAATGCGTTTCTATTCCAGAACTACTTTATGTGTGGCGGAAGAGACACAATGCGAGAATAGAGAAAGAAGAACTGCAGTTTTGCAACGCAGCACACCAGCTAAAAGCTCTTACTTTTCACAGTTTCTGCATGCTTCCCAGTTCCCGGCTCTCTTCTTAAACAGCTGCTCGTGTCGCAAGTACAACATGAAAAACGCATGAAACATGTGAGAGCGAAAGAGTGAGCGGGGGTAAGGGCGGAGTGAATCAGCTCTACAGTGAGATAAGATTTTACGCATCTTAAATAGTATAGAAACTTAGTAACAGTCAATGTTGTGTTTTAGTAGAAATCACGAATACACAAATTACTCTTGAATAACTAATAAAATGCACAAGATTCAGTGACACATTCTGTGGATGTGGGGGTCGGTGTGTCATTACCAAGACGCTACAATAAGCACTGAACGTGTCACGGCAGTTGTTTTTTTTTTTACCTGATTTGTATCTGATCCTGGTTATTTAGTATACTACAGTACAGTACAGTCTCCCATATAGCATTGCTATATAATATGTTGTATGGACAACGTCCACATCGCATAATGTGCATCTTCACAGCAGAGACACAAAAGTATTTTTTTATTATGTATTCTTTTGTTTTTAACTATTTTATATCATTCTACTGTTTTATTTTTCTTGTATGTATTTGTTTGTTTTCACTTCTGCTTGTGTAAAGCACTTTGTAAAACGCTGTTTGAAAAAGTGCTAATAAATAAATAAAATAAATAATAAATCAAAGAGAACAAAATGCAATAATAAGTAGTAGTATAGGAAAATATGCAGTTCCCGAAAAACAACATGGACTACATAGCAAATAATTTAAATGGACGGCAGACAACTTTGGCAATATTTAACTTCTAACAAATCCTACAACTCCAGAACATCAAATTTTTATTAAAAAAAAAAAAAAAAACATACGTAACCAATCCTCCATGCCCAACATCAGAGGAAGGAGCAGAAAAGCTAAATATTAATGTCGGTCGACGTTTCCTTGGATCACCGACCGCAAAGCCCAGCAGTGGCCTCGAGTCAAGTCTGCTTGTCCAAAAAAATCACTAAGGATGACTAAGCGTACGCTGGGATTTCACAGCAGATAGCTGTTCACATGCATCATTAGACACCAGCGAAGGAAGCTGGCTGAGATCAATGCGATAACAGTCAGAGGTTGAAATTGAAAATTCAAAACAACAAGGAAATGATGAGAGAGCAGCCCCCTGCTGACGGAGTGACAGACCGATCTGAACTGCTTACATTTCGACTGAGGAGGAGAGGCAGATCGCTTTCTCTGCTCCTGTAAGGGCATGACTGGCCAGGTCCAGTCACTCAGTGATTCTGTCCCTTCTGTACCACTCTGTGTCCCTTGTGAGAGAGAGATGAGAGAGGTCTGTAATTTTCATCATAGGTACACTTCAACTATGAGAGACACAATGAGAAAACAAATTCAGGAATTTACATTGTAGGATTTTTAAGAATTTAATTGTAAATCATGGTGGAAAATAAGTATTTGGTCACCCACAAACAAGCAAGATTTCTGGCTCTCACAGACCTGCAACTTCTTTAAGAAGCTCTTCTGTATTAAATGGCACCTGTTTGACCTCGTTACCTGTATAAAAGACACCTGTCCACAGCCTCAAACAGTCAGACTCCAAACTCAACCATGGCCAAGACCATAGAGCTGTCGAAGGACACCAGAAAGAAAATTGTAGACCCGCACCAGGCTGGGAAGAGTGAGTCTACAATAGGCAAGCAGGTTGGCGTGAATAAATCAACTTATTTTCCACCATAATTTACAATTAAATTCTTTAAAAATGTGATTTCCTGGATTTTTTTTCTCATCTTGTCTCTCATAGCTGAAGTGTAGCTATGATGAAAATGACAGACCTCTCTCATTTTTCTAAGTAGGAGAACTTGCACAATCAGTGGCTGACCAAATACTTTTTTGCCCCACTGTATAGTCCCTTATTGCAGCCAGCCTTACAATGTGCACTTTTTCCGTCCATCCGATCGACATTTGTTCCCCTTAACAACTGATGTGTTAAAATTATAATAGATTACAATAGGTAATAGAAATCTGCCTTTTAACTCTGGATGCTGTAGCCATAAATCAATGCTGCAAATCCACAAGCAGAGGCGGGAGTTAAAAAGTGGTACTAACTTGCTGGTCATGTGCTTGTATGCAAGTTCGTTATATGTGTAAAATCACTCATGTTTGTGTGGATGACTTTCCACTACTTATTTGTAAACAAGCTGCAAATAGCGTTCGTGAGTCTGTCCTATTGTAAGTAGTACTCCTTTGTTTGTATATTCTGTATATTCTTTCTAACATATAACTATATAACTGGTTCATATTTACTCATCAAGTCTCATCGAGTTTCACCTGGATGGTCTTCCGTGCTGTTCGTAATACTGTCTGTCTATCAGTATCAGGTCAGCCACACCATCCTCTTAAGTGTTTCCAGTGCACAGGGTCGTGACAATGCATTACTGCATATTTGGCAGGTTCTCCCTTCCCTGCAGAGGAGAGCTGGGTTACTGTCAGCTTCTTACCTTCCAAACTTCTTCCATTTTCCTCAAGCTTTAAAATGGTTTTATGCACATTCCCAGGTCCATGACCACAATCTCATTTTATTTAGTAAGCAACTGGATTAGATCCCAAATATATCTCTATATTCATATACTGGAAGTCTAGAACCCCAGCAGGCATCTCAGATCATTAAGGTCCCATCAGTCGGTAGTGTACAGAATCAAAATAAAGCATCAATGACGCCATTTAGCTCCTGTGCTGCCCTCAGCTGGAACAATGCAACAGAGAAGATTCTGTCTCTCAATCCATTTCTGACTGATTCCCTGGGCAGTAGCATTGCTTTCTGGGTATTTTTGGCGTTTTCACATTCGTTTTCCTTTTCTTTATTTTACTTGTTACAGTATCCGTATTCATTACCCTTATTGTATGTTATCCTTATATATACACATTTAAATTAATATTAGTCTTGTAGACTGAAACCATTTCTGCCTCATTCCCTCAGCAGTTGCATTGCTTTTTGGGCACTTTCGCATTTGTTTTCCTTTTCATTAATTTACTTATTAGTATTCCTCACTATCCTTATTGTATCTTATTCTTATATTCTTTTATGAATATTAGTCGTGTTGTATTTACTTCATTTTAATTCAAGCTTTACTGGCTTTCTGATATTCTTCTACTGTCTCTGCGTCAGTAGCATTTCAGGCTTTGTTTAAGGGCGCCCTCCGAGCACTTCCAAGATGAATTTTGAAAGGTTAGAGAAGCGTTTTATATTATTTAACAACAAGTTACCCAGGCAAAATCACAGCTGTATTGCTTAATGCACCACGATGAAAGACTTTCCATGGTCAGGCTTTCAGTTATAAACGAATAAAAATTTTATTGCGAGCATGGCTTGGCATTGCAATCAACAGCAGTAAGAACTTCTTTATCTGCAGGCAATGACAGGCTAGAAAAATATTTACCTCTTACAGCTCTGGCTACAGCCTGGAAAAATGCTACAGCTGAGCTACCAAGTGATTTTGTCTAGATTCATTCTGTTACTAGGAATTACAATGAGAACCTACCTTATGCATAGCGAATTTTGCTACAAAGCCACAGTGAGAGCTTAAATATGCACTCACCTGACACTTTATTATTAGGTACGACTCCTCTTGGCCAGATTCTACAAAACTAAGGGATGTCTTATCATAGCTATGCAGATGATACTCAGATTTGCTTGTCCCTGTCTCCACGTGATTGGGGACACTTGACCCACTAAGTAAGTGTCTTGAGGACATCTCTAACTGAATGGGAGAAAACTTTATTACTAAAAACAGACAAGAGCAGGATTGATTATTGTAATGACCTCCTAACTGGACTCCCAAAAAAAGCAATTAAACAGCTTCAGTTGACTCAAAATGCAACTGCAAGAGTTCTCACTAGGAGCAGAAGAACATATTATTCCCATTCTTAAATCCTTACACTGGCTGCCTGGATGTTATTGAACAGATTTTAGAGTTTTTTTCTGGTCTACGTGTAGGACCAACACACTTATCTGATATGCTACAGAGGTGTGAGCCGAGTGGAAACTTCAGGGGCCGAATTCAAAATGACTTAGCGCTAAGAGTAGCTCCTAGTGATGGAATTCTAGGAAAAATCTTACAATTGTGTGTTAAGTGGGGGTATACGAAGGAGCAGACGAATGCAAAATTCCAGTCCCAAAACAGGCAGTTTATTAATCAACGCAAGGTCCACAGAAGCCAGGCAAAAACAACAGTATGGCACAACCAAGAGAGGCAATGATAAAGATCAGGCAGAGAGAACCCAACGAAGTAACAAAAAACGATGATAAGGTTATACTAATGAATATAATAATAACAATAGTAACGATATACACAACTGAGGAAAACACAGCGAACAGAAACACAGGAAACGCAAAAGGCTATGGCCACAAAGGAGAAGCTACAGGGAGCGGACGCCGGCTTGGAAAGACTACAGGGAGCTGACACCGGCCTGGAGAAGCTACAGGAAAGCTATAGCCGGCTGGGAGAAGCTATGGAAAGCTACAGCCGACTGGGAAAAGCTACGGAAAGCTATAGCCGGCGGGGAGAAGCTACGGAAAGCTATAGCTGGCTGGGAGAAGCTACGGAAAGCTATAGCCGGCAGGGAGAAGCTACGGAAAGCTATAGCCGGCGGGGAGAAGCTACGGAAAGCTATAGCCGGCTGGGATAAGTTTACGGAAAGCTATAGCCGGCTGGGGGAAGCTACGGAAAGCTATAGCTGGCTGGAGAAACTACGGAAAGTATAGCTGGCTGGGGAAACTAACGGAAAGCTAATAGCCGGCTGGAGAAACTACGGAAAGCTATAAGCCGGCGGGGAGAAGCTATGGAAAGCTATAGCCGGCGGGGAGAAGCTACGGAAAGCTATAGCTGGCGGGGAGAAGCTACGGAAAGCTATAGCCGGCAGGGAGAAGCTACGGAAAGCTATAGCCGGCGGGGAGAAGCTTACATGAAGCTATAACAACCCGGCTGGGAGAGGCTACCGAGAGCTATAGCTGGCTGGGAATAAGTTACGGAAAAGCTATAGCCGGGTGGAGAAGCTAACAGAAAGCTATAGCTGGCTGGGAGAAGCTACGGAAAGCTATATAGCCCGGCTGGGAGAAGCTACGGAAAGGCTATAGCCATAGCCAGCTGGGAGAAGCTACGGAAAGCTTATAGCCGGCGGGGAGAAGCTACGGAAAGCTATAGCCGGCGGGGAGAAGCTACGGAAAGCTATAGCCGGGGCGGGGAGAAGCTACGGAAAGCTATAGCCGACTGGGAGAAGCTACATGAAGCTATACCCGGCTGGGAGAGGCTACCGAGAGCTATAGCTGGCCTGGGAAAAAAAGTTTTACGGAAAGCTATAAGCCGGCTGGGAGAAGCTTACGAAAAGCTATAGCTGGCTGGGAGAAGCTACGAAAAAGCTATAGCCGGCGGGAGAAGCTACGGAAAGCTATAGCCGCCCCGCGGGGAGAAGCTACGGAAAGCTATAGCCGGCTGGGAGAAAGCTACGGAAAGATATAGCCGGCCGGGAGAAGCTACAAGAAGCTATAGCCGGCTGAGAGGGCTACCGAGAGCTATAGCCTGGCTGGGATAAGCTACGGAGAGCTTATAGTTGGCTGGGGGAAGGTACGGAAAGCTATAACCTGGCTGGGAGAAGCTAATGGAAAGCTATAGCCGGCTGGGAGAAGCTACGGAAAGCTATAGTCGGTGGGGAGAAAGCTACGGAAAGCTATAGCCGGCTGGGAGAGGCTACAAAAAGCTATAGCCAGCTGGGGAAAGGTACGGAAAAGCTATAGCCGGCTGCGGAAGGTACGGAAGGCTATAGCCGGCTGGGAGAAAGCTACGGAAAGCTATAGTCGGTGGGGGAAGGTACGGAGAGGAAGGGGATTATGGAAGGAGGTAAAACAAATGGAAAAAAGGTACGGAAGGCTATAGCCGGCTGGGGGAAGGTACGGAAGGCTATAGCCGGCTGGGAGAAGCTACGGAAAGCTATAGCCGGCTGGGATAAGTTACAGAAAGCTATAGCCGGCCTTGGGAGAAGCTACGGAAAGCTATAGCCGGCTGGGAGAAGCTACGGAAAGCTATAGCCGGCTGGGAGAAGCTACGGAAAGCTATAGCCGGCTGCGGGAAGGTAAGGAAGGCTATCAGCCGGCTGGGATAAGTTACGGAAAGCTATATTCGGCTGGGGGAAAGGTACGGAAGGCTATAGCCGGCTGGGGGAAGCTACGGAAAGCTATAGCCGGCTGCGGGGAAGGTAAGGAAAGCTATAGCCGGCTGGGAGAAGCTATGGAAAGGCTATATTCGGCTGGGGGAAGGTACGGAAGGCTATAGCCGGCTGGGATAAGTTACGGAAAGCTATAGCCGGCTGGGAGAAGCTACGGAAAGCTATAGCCCGGCTGGGAGAAGCTACGAAAAGCTATAGCTGGCTGGGTTAAGTTACGGAAAGCTATAGCTGGCTGGGAGAAGCTACAGAAAGCTATAGCCAGCTGGGGGAAGGTACGGAAAGCTATAGCCGGCTGCGGGAAGGTACAGAAGGCTATAGCTGGCTGGGAGAAGCTACGGAAAGCTATAGTCGGCTGGGGGAAGGTACGGAAGGCTATAGCCGGCTGGGAGAAGCTACAGAAAGCTATAGCCAGCTGAGAGAAGCTACAGAAAGCTATAGCCGGCTGCGGGAAGGTAAGGAAGGCTATAGCCGGCTGGGAGAAGCTATGGAAAGCTATATTCGGCTGGGGGAAGGTACGGAAGGCTATAGTCGGCTGGGGGAAGGTACGGAAGGCTATAGCCGGCTGGGAGAAGCTACGGAAAGCTATAGCCAGCTGGGAGAAGCTACAGAAAGCTATAGCCGGCTGCGGGAAGGTAAGGAAGGCTATAGCCGGCTGGGAGAAGCTATGGAAAGCTATAGTCGGCTGGGGGAAGGTACGGAAGGCTATATCCGGCTGGGAGGAGCTACAGAAAGCTAAAGCCGGGTGAGAGAAACTAGAACCGGCCCAAGGCCCAACACCGAAGCACAACAACAGAAAACAGAGAACACATTTAGTGGGTGCAGCCGCATTACCATTTCAAGGAAAGGAGCATACAAACAAGAGTCTTGTCAAAAAAAACGCAACAAAAGTAATCCAGCGGGAAGGGCTACAACAAAGGTAATCCAGCGGTAGTGGAGGTAAGAGAACCGAAAGCCCAGCCAACGCAAACTTAGTCAATGTACCCGCAACGCAGTGGGGAGAACACTAAACTTAAGTAGGGTCCGTGATCAAAACAAGTTCCCGGTGTGTCCGCGACCATCTTCCCTGCGCGTGGGATTGTGGGAGATGTAGTTTCTAATTGTCCACAGAGGCAAAATCCCACTCCGGCCACGGAACGTAACATTGTGGGAATTTCCCTCTCAAAGTCATGACTAGATCCCAGTACAGATAAAAGTTCTTCATAAAAGCATCTTAACCCCTAAGGTTAAAAACTGTTAGAAGTACTTTTAGGATGCTCAGGAAAAGATGATGAGGCAGAAGAAAATGTTCTCCAAACACTGAGTAAGTGACTTAATCACATGCTACCAATTAGATCGTACAGGATTAATGTTTGTGGTTGACCTTATTAGAGATGCACTCACATCTCCTACCCAGCGCAACAATGCCATAACCCCGAAATTAACCCTACATACGACCAGCTCCATCAGTTATGTAGAGACACAGCAGCAATGATAACCAAAAAGAGCAGAGCTGCATTTTCTCCAGTTCATAGGCTATCCAAGAGATTGCGTAGATTACAAAGATGATTTGTAAAGCCACTGTAAATAAAATAAAGCAAATAAATGTGTGTTATTAATGCAAAATACACAGAAATAGCCTGTGCCTGTTATTTGAAAGGCTTACAATAGGCTATATAGTATTTCCCTAACAAAGAGTGCGTTTGTGTGAGAGACACAGAGTGCGAGTGTGTGCGAAAGGGGTGGCAACCAATGCGCCACACCTACTGTAGCAACCGGGTCAAACCCGCCTCCTCACTGAGATGTACGTTTTTGTGTTCTCCGTGCTCAGAGTTGCGTTCAGATCTCTTAAGCTAAAACTCCAGCCCCATCATACCCAGGCCACTTAATGCCAATGTGCATATTTTACATTTTATTTGGAGTATGACTCCATGACTTTAGTTTCATTCTTAGATTTATCATCTACGCCGCTCAAGGAGGTTGGGTCCCTTTTTGAGTCTTGGTCCTCCCAAGGTTTCTTCCTATAACTCAGGGAGTTTTTCCTTGCCACTGTCGCCCTAGGCTTGCTCAATCTGGGATTGGACGTAGTTATTAGGAGATAATCTAAACTTGTAAAGTTGCTTTGAGACAATGCTCCATTGTAAGAAGCGCTATATAAATAGATCTGACTTGACTTGTAGCTCTACAATTACAGATCCTGGTCCATCTGTCTCTCTGCATATGTTGTTACTCCCCTTTACTCTGATCTCTAATGGTCAGGCACTATTTTTGTGGAAGTTACTCGTGTTTGTGTGGATGTACCTTATTTGTAACAAGCTGTATGGCATTCGTAAGTGTATGTGCCGGTCCTATTGTAAGTAGTTTTCCCATTACCTGTATATTGTGTCTCACATATAGCTATAAACTGGTTCAGATTCACTCATTGAGTCTCTTTCTTCTGGCAGATTGTCCGTGTTGTTTATAATAAATGTCCATCTATGCAGGTTTGGCGTCAGTCAAACAAAAGTCATGTTTTCCGTTGGGAGCTCTGGCTACTATGAAAATCCAATGATTAATAAAACAATAACCAGTTATTCAAAACATCCTCGAGTCTGTACTCTTCCTATCATGATGGACCAAACACATGTAGCTCCAGCCGATTAGCTTTAGACTGCTGTACAGTGCCAATCAGTTACGTCATTTTGACATTTTCATGAACTGGTGAGCGTGTCAGCTTACACAAGTCCCCTTCATTCTCGACGCCCGAGGCATTTTTCTCTGTGCCTCTCACCCTTATAGCCACGGTCTTTCTTTGCTCACAATGTGTGTGAGCGAGGGCAACACAAACAAGTGGGAAAACAGCACGAGTTCAAAGCAAGGAGCATCTCAACTTTTCCCGCTGTCCCAAGGAGTCATGAAACAGATAGGATCAGTGGACCTGAATAAGCAAGAAGGACGCGATGAAGGAATGACTATGCAGGAGTTTTTGGTTCACTTGCCTTCTCTCATCGCTCTCTTAGAGTTGCTTAGGGGGCACAAACGAGTGCAAAGTATAGAGGCAACACCCTATTCCAGGACAGTCAGCTCATATAACTGTCAGAGAGATGCACTGCCCTGGCCCATTTAGCCTCACAGACACTAATTATACCATCAGTCTTTATAAGGGTCCAGTCGCTAGCAGGATGGTCCGGGGTGGGTGGGATAATGACATTATTGAAGACCGTGATTATTGCGCAATAATGAGACACCTTGGGGTTTCAGGAGAGAGAAACCAGAGCCGAACACAAGCCCTTGGCAATGCCTGGAGTGTCCGAGATGGACGAACTTCAGCTTGTGCTCCCGTGACAAACTGTTATGTGGTTTTTCTTTTTTTTCGCACACAAGATATTGCTGCATTTCTGGCTTGAGGACAGGTTTCTATAGAATTCTTAATGGTGGCCAGAAAGAATTTAAAGGCTAGGATGGCTGATTCAATTATATGACAAATGTCTCTTTTTTACTACCAGGTACATTATTGGTGACAAAAGAAAAACATTAAGATTCAGCCACGGATGCTGAATGAAAATGTTTAACTATAATTAAATGTAATAACTTTATTTAACAAAACACGTCATTTGTGTGTCCACAAGCACATTTTTCATGGAATCGAGCGACTTTTAGCCTGTGGAGTGGCTTTATTAATATATTAGAGCATGTTCTGGCAGCCACACAATCTGATTTCTCTCATCCGAACCCGTATTGATTCCAGTGCTCACTGCCAGTTCTGTACATCACTGCATGCCTGCCTATTCGCAATCTTTCTAGAACAGTATTAGTAGTAACGAGTGCCTTTTAGGATCTTTGTGAAAGGACTCTCCAAGCAATTCGAGATAATCTGGACTGCTTTTGTCAAACAGATGTGAAAACGATGCCTGGCACAGATAATTGAAGATTTACTGAAAGAATACCTGACAGCAGAATAACATTACAATGTGTTAATTGTGCACAGCAGTTTCCATTGGTTATCTCTGAATCAGGGCTTCATTTATTGAAAAATGACGCATTGCATTGTATCCTTAGTCCGTAGTACTGTGGAACATATTGACCACTAAATTGCATCATCATCATCATCATCTAATCAGCCAGCCACATGGCAGCAACTCAGTGCATTAAGGCATGTAGACATGGTCAAGACAAGCTGCTGAAGTTCATACTGAGCATCAGAATGGGGAAGAAAGGTGATTTAAGTGACTTTGAAGTTGGCATGGCTGTTGGTGCTAGACGGGGGTGGACAGAGTATTTCAGAAATTGTTGATCTACTGGTATTTACATACACAACCATCTCTAGGATTTCTAGAGAATGGTGAAAATGCCAAATGTCTGGTTCCAGCTCATAGAAAGGCAACTGTCACTCAAATAACCACTCGTTACAACTGAGGTATGCAGGGGAGCATCACAACACATCAAACCTTGAAGCAGATGGGCTACATCAGCAGAACTCCAATCCAGGTGCCACTCCTGACACCTAAGAATGGGCAAATGAGGCTACAGTTCACATGAGCTCACCAAAGATGGGAAAACATTGCAATATTCAGATTGTAGCGTCAGAATTTGGCATAAAAACACATGAAAGAATGGATCCACTCAGCCTACCCGAGTATTGTTGCTCATCATGTTCACCCCTTTATGACCACTACCTCAAAGCATCTCAAACTGGCTTCTTGAACATGTTAATGAGTTCACTGTATTCAAACGGCCTCCACAGTCACCAGATCTCCATCCAGTAGAGCACCTTTGGGACATGGTGGAACGGGAAATGTGCAGCCGACATATCTGCCCCAACTCCCTGATGCTATCATGTCAATATGGCCCAAAATCCCTAAGGGATGTTTCCAGCAACTTGCTGGATCTATGCCATGAAGAATTAAGGCAGTTTTGAAGGCAAAAGTGGGTCCAACCTGGTACAAGGAAGATGTGCCTAATAAAATCCAGTGCCTTCAAGATGACAGACATCTCGTCTTGCATGATAACTGAGAAGAACCAAGAGTGGTTAAAGCAAGGACATTCAGTGCTTAAGCTTTGCATGTTGCACAGTGAAGCTGGTCTGAGCAACATGCAAGCACACACTCATGCTGGTTTCTACAGGTTCTAAAGGACCACTGTCTCACAATGAGTTGCGTATCTGGATGTAATGACCTTGTAGACCTTGTAAACTACTTTAATCCTTTGTTGAAGACACTGAACGTTCCAGGGAAGGCAGGAAGGTAGACTCAGGCAGCTATGGTGCTGAACACAGATGCAGGGAGAATGTGCAAACTCCACAAAGGCCAAAAACCAAACCAGGGATCTCTGAAGATAGAGATACAGTGGTACCTCAGTCCTCGGCCACCTCAGAACTCGTCAGATTCGATGCTCGGCGCATTTTAACTGGAAAAATGTGTCTCGGTTCTCGTCGTTTGCTTTGGCGCTTGGATTCAGTAGTGATTTAGTTTCACAATAGCGCTTGCTCAGAGAAGATCTCCACTATTTTTACTGTGTTTTTCTTTATTTTTGCATCTACAGTAACGTATTTTTAGTGCAAATAAGTCTCCATGGGTCCTAAAAAAGCTAGTTTAAAAGAGCCAACCGAAAGCAAAACAGGAACTGAATGCTCCAGAACACAGGCTGCAGACTAGCAGCGTTCAACAACAAAGTGAGTGTTTTGCTTTTACTTTCACTTTCAATCCATTATTCAAACCACTTTTAAATACTTTAGACCCAAGATATCATCGGTAAAATATGAAGATATGGTTTTTCTGTCAGTATTGCACACCCCTACTTGGGGGACGGTGTGATCCTTATCAAAACACTACAATAGCAATTCAAGCTTATCCAAAAGGAAAACTGTGCTGCCGATGATGGAGCATTCATATCAAAACCACACGCCATGTACCCAGCCATCCCGGTGAGACACAAAAGATTCATTAATCAGCCCTCCTAGGCTCAACTCAGATATTATACGTGATAGAGTCGTGACGCCTGGCTAGCGGTGCAGACCCATTATCCGCTCCACATGCGAATCAGTCAAAAACCAGAGCCAAAAATGGAAAGCAAACAGTCTTTAGTACTCAGAGTGCCAGTCAAACTGCTCAGTCTCAAGACTCTAAAGGATCTCATTAGGGACACGCTGGAACCACGATTCAGGTCCAAAATGCCAGATCGGATACAGCCGGAGCCGCTGAGTAGATTTTGGATAATATATTAATTACAGTTATTTATTTTGGGCTGTAACAAAAACAGCTCATCTCATGTTCAAGTTCATGACTGAGCCAAGGCTCAGCAAAGCCTCTGGCAATGCAGCTTCATTACTCCAAGATGAGGGATAATGGCATGGTCAGAAATACCAGCTACAGGAATGCGCCACATGAAGCCCATTATGACAACGTCTGATCATGTCTGTGGTCCGATAAGGTTATTATCCTTGTTATTAAGGATATTAGCCTACTTAACACAGGTGAAGATATAATTATTGAGTATTGTGCAACTTGATGAACCAGAGTGTAGAAAGATGAACCAGATAACAACATGGCTATGATTTGGTAGCGAGCACCAGCAGAAGGCAAGTGCCGTAGATCATCACAGCCACGATGTTGTTCCCGATAACATACGACTATGAGTGTCCTATTGCTTTTATACAACAGGTTAATTAACAACAAAATAAAGAACCTCAACAAACCAAAGAAAGTCTTGAATGTCATACCAAACATGCTTTATTATCAACAATACCTTCCATTTGTCTTCTCATCAATGCGTGAGAAGAAAACACTACCCCTCTGTTAGGAACTCTGAAAAATTCACCATCATCTTCTCTGCTAACAACCTGATTTAGTTACAGCGTGATTGCTACCAGGACTGTAATTGCAGGTCGCGTGTTTGTCGAGCAGAGCTCTCTACCTTGCTTATATCCAGACATGGCCTTTAATGACGTCTCCCGCGGCAGGCACGGAGAGAACGGTTAATGGAGCTCAAGACAGTGAAGAGACATCAAGTCACTGACAATGATCTAATTGTCCGCTATAGGACTGCGTCGCGGCAAGTCCCTGAGCTTTAAAACAATGGTTTTGCGCTAAGTGCAGCGGGAATACAAACCGTCAGGTTTGTGGTCGGGTCTGCTCTGTAATCGCGGCGTGTAAGCAATAAATTACACGGTTCCTCTCATCAAGAACAGAATTGTGTTTCTGGACATGTTACTGAAAGCAGGAAGGCCTGTCCTCTAGGACGCCCTCATGGTTTATTCATTATCTCCATTTCTCTCGTGCCCCGTCTCGATCAAACGCGGCGCAATTACACTCCTCCCGCCTAAATTTGCCTTTTACTCCCTTGGCACGAGTGCGAACGCGATGCAGCACGAGCCACAATCAGATGCGCATTTATTTGTACGTGGGCACGTTTGATTAACCGTCGTAATTATTCTCGTAGCTGCTCAATGACGTGAAAGACAATGGAAATTCCCCCATGTGTGAAATTACAACAAGCTGTTGAGATTGTCTCAGTCCCAGTTACCTCTGGTCTACCTCACAACGCCTGCATGGACCGCATGCAAGCTCCAAACACCATCTGTTAGAGGTATTCCGGAGGTACAGGTTCATAAAGAAGTTCCAACACGGCACTTGGACTGAAGCACAACGGCAGCTAGACACTTTGGATTCACTGAATTTTTAAGCAAGCAAATGTTTCCCATAATGTAAATTGAATGAATCGGTTCCAGACCCCCAGAAAATCCACACTGTATAAGGCATTATATGCATTAATGGAGTTGTATTGTACAGGTGCTCCCTGATTTACAATGGGGATACGTTCCGACAAATCCATAATAAGTTAAATGCATCATGAACCGATGAGTTTAAGTAGTGTTTGGTAGAGCGGTCTGTACTGTATCATAGCGGAGTCAACGTTTAAAACACTTTCATGAACCTACAGTTGGCCAAAATCATAAACACAGAGCTTATATTATAATAAAGTGTTGAAACATCTTGTAATTTAGTGAGTAACGGATTGAAAGTGAAAAGCAAAAGCAAAACACTTAGTCTATTGGTGAACTCCCGGCGCTAACATGGCTGCTGAGCTAACTGCCACCTGTGTTCTAGAGGATTCTGTTATTATAACTAACCTTTTGAGGACCGGTGGAGACTTGTGAGCACTAAGAAAACAGTACTGTCAAAGTAAGAATAAAGAAAAACGCGATAAACACAGCGGAGATCGTGACTTGTGAATTTCGGCTGAAACGAGTCACAAGGCTCGACTCATATGAGCTAACGACAAGAACCAAGAAAAAAAGTTCCAAGATGGTCGAGAACCGAGGTACGACTGTATATCTAATTCACATCTGAATGACCAAAACCTAGTATGAGTGAACCCTTGCGGCACCTGCTGACAGAAAAGAGATTCACAAAAGCGTCGACTGACTGATGAGGTGACCAGCCGGAGTTAGTAAGATTTTTACTTCCTTTTACAATCTATTATCAGTTTTAAAACCTCGTTTGTGAAAGTGAATGATGACGGTAGATACGCAGCGTTTCCCTGTCCACTGACGAGTCAAAGCTTTATGGCCACCTTCCTAAAATGGCAAATCAGATATCGCCTGCCAATGCTTGCCAACAGTAGTCATAAATGGTTAACTGGGAACAAGCTAAAGCAGATGCAAGTCAGATGCATTATTTGAATTTCCACGCAGACTTTGTTTTGTCCTTGCTTTGTTCCCTTTTAGTCTGACTAAGCAGCAATCACACGGTCGTGATTAGTAAATTTATCCAGGCTTGGCGCTCACGTCTGGCATGGCTGCCACGCTCCCTCACTTGGATCGATCCGGGTCTCTCCCCTTTGCTGCAGCCACCAGTGCCCAAGGTGATTACAATCAATGACGGACATTTAGGCCGAGAACAATTTAGCCAAAAAAAAAAGGAGCGTTTAGTCGAGGAAACGCGCATATTTGTTTACACAAGCGGGCGCTGGACAGTCCCTGTTGCCTCTCATTTACTATAGCTAATACACCTGTTGCTGTGCTGTGGCATCTGGCCAAGGAATATTCATTGGTGATTTACTGACTCGCTAAAAGTCCAGATAAATTTATCATCTGAGAACCGATACTGCACAAAAGAGCTAGTGATATGTCTTTACTTTTTTTCCTATATCTTCTTTTTGTTGATGTCAAGAAACCGCAAGCTGGTGTGAAGCAATACACAAGTACGAGCCACTTAGCATCCATCTGATCTATGTCCCTTCATTTTAACAACCAAGGTCTTAGAATTATAATAAGAAATACAAATCTATGTAATATACATCTAATTCACGTCTGAATGACAGAAAACTAGTACGAGCAAACCCTTGCACCAGCTGCGGAGACAATCGCAGTCTTGAAAGGTTTCATTTTTGGCAAGTGTTTCAATTTTGATAAAGATACAAGGATAAGGATCACTGTACAGCCACTCCCCATTTGACGTAGGTCCGATTTACGAAATTTCAACTTTACGATGGGAATCCGACAATACACATACAGTTGCAATCAAAAATATTCAACCCCCCTAAGATGTTCAGGATGTATCAATTTAAGTTTTTTCAAACAGCAAGATTCAGCTTTGGATGACTTCGTTATGAGTTGAGTGATGCATAAAATCAGAACAGAAAATGCATGATGTAGTGTTTGTGTGTAACAGTAACTTTTGTTAAGATAGCCATGTCACAATCATTCAACCCCTACGTAATATTGTTGGTTTTTAAATCTTTCTGGCAGTTTTTATGGACTAAAGTGGAGTTGAAACATAATTTGAGAACTCTATAATGATCTTTCATTTGCCTCAGCTGTGATGCATATATAAACCCCACCCATGAAGGAATTCAAGGCGAGTTGCAATCATGGGAAAGACAAAGAGCGCCACAAAAGAGCGCCTTGAGTATAAGATTTCCAAAGAATATAGCATCTCAAGAGACACCATTGGGAGCATTATAAGGAAGTTTAAAACTTATGGAAAAGCTGCAAACCTGCCTGGCCGTGGAAGAAAACCCAAAATTTCATCAAGGGCCCTTAGCAACTTAGTCAGGACAGCTAAGAAAAACCCCATGTGAGTGCAAGACACCTACAGGATGCCCTGATGAAGGCTGGAACAAGTGCTTCCGGAGCAACTATAAGACTGAATGAACGAGGACTTCATGGCTGGACTCCAAGACGCACTCCACTCTTAACCACAAGGAACATCAAAAGTCGACTAAAATATGCAAGGAGGAATTTGGATAAGGCTACAGAGTTCTGGGAGACACTTCTATGGACTGATGAAACCAAACTGGAACAGTTTGGACACATGGACCAGTGGTATGTCTGGCGTACGAAAGGCCAGGCTTATGATCAGAAGAATACCAGCCCCACAATCAAGCATGGAGGTGGGTCACTGATGTGGGGCTGTTCTTCTGCAGCAGGAACTGGCAATCTTGATTGTGCACCTGGCATCATGGATTCTCAGAAAAGCAGGCCATTTGAGAAAAAGATGCTGGAGTCCTGGAGTGGCCTTCTCATTCACCAGATCTAAACCCGATTGAAAACCTTTGGTGGAATTTGAAGAAGGTAGCACAGAAGCCATCAAACATCACTGAACTAGAGGCTTTTGCATGTTAAGAATGGGCCAAGATTCCAATTGGGAGGTGTAAGAACCTTGCTAGTACTTACCAAAAACCTTTGTTGGAAGCTATAAAAGCTAAAGGATGCTCCACAAAGTATTAAATCAGGGGGTTGAATAATAGTGCACATGTATGTGTTGAAAGAGTTGCATTTTTCATTTGAACTTCAAAGTTAAGTCAAAATAACTCCTGTATTAATAAATACTGTTTGCTGTTTAATGAGGTTTTTTGTCATTTATTGTCATTGTTTTTCATCCACACCTCTATAATTTTTTTGTTTCCGTAACAGGGGGTTGAATATTTCTGATTGCAACTGTAAATACACATTCAGCAGAAACCATAGGCTGAATTTTGAATTTCGATTTGTCCTCGGGCATGCGATACAGTACGATGCTCTCCTGTGCTAAATGAGGAGGTCGGCAGTGCGTGATGCAGGGCGTCACGTGGCGAGAGTGAGGAGAGCTGGGAAATGTAGTGAGGAAAAGCTGTGGCTGCGACAAAACGTTTTTGCTTTTCGCTTTCAATACATTATTGAAGAAATTACATGAGATATTTGATACTTTATCATATCATAAGCTTTATGTTAATAAACACAGGATTTTCGCTCAAGTGTACAAAGCAAGTTTTTAATGTATGTTTCACGTACACTACGTCATTAAACTCATTGGTTTACGATAAATTCAGCTTAAGATGGACTACCTGTATTGTACAATATAGTACTGTACTAAATGTTTGCATACTGTGTTAATTAAGATCACTGTATAAAATAAACACTGTGCAAATTATCTAAACTATTGCGTGGCTGTGGTAATGTCCGATAAATGTCCGTTTCACAGAACGTAATGCGGATGTTAAACTTTGCATACCTGTCTAGTCACACTCAATTCCTCAACCACACATGCAATAAAGCCACTGCAATTGAGAAAGTGCTTCCTCTACAGAGAACATGCAAAGGAACCAGCTCTACAAATACACCCCCTCTCCTAGCAGCACCATATATTATGTATAATTATTATTAGTACTGCTACCATGTTATTCCTTGTTATTTAATAGCCCTAAAGATTGTTTTACTGGAAGTCAGTTTCACAATAGCTCACTCACAAAAAAGTGCTCCAGTGGTCGAACCAAATAAAGTTGACAGCCAGCAAATAAAACTTATCTGCCTCGTCACCATGACCGGGCATAAAAGTTTACTAGGGTTGTAAAAGGTTAAAGGCTCATTTATATAAAAGTCCCTCACCACTATTACATGGCACGTCGAATTAGAGCTTTCGAGTGATCCTGCCCTAAATTCAAACTAGCAAGCAGCAAGGTGGCAGAAGTTCACCATTTCTTACGCAAATTTGCACACAACAAGAAACACGGCTGTAGAGCGACAAACACTGAACGCTCTCCACTTTAAGCACATTAGTCAGGATGCAATCAAGTGACAAAAGATGGCTGGCTGTAGAAAATTCAACAGGGATAGCGGGGTTTATCATATACTCCACTTCCACAGTTCCCAATTTGTTTTCGGGGCCCACCTCGGGAGGGGACCAAACATCACACGAGGCTTTGTCTGCTCTGAAGTGCTCAGAGTTTGTCAAAATCCAATTTGCACATGTTAAATAAAATTACAATAACACTTACTGGAAAAAAGCTATATAAAATGAGTTCACAAATGTATTCAATAAGCGTATGTTTGATTTTAGCTCAATTTTGAGCTGCCCTGAAAAGAGAAAAGGAGCCAAATGGAAAAAAAAAGAGAAAGCCAAACTATAAAAGAAACCAAAAAAAATTGGGGGGGAAAAAGATATAATTTATGTTAATTTTTTTGCCCATAAAGATTTAGAATGAATCCCATTATTCTTTTGATCTTTGTGTGTGCAGGGTGGCTGGGGGAGCATCTTTTTTTTTTTTTTTTAGATACTCATGCCAAATTCAAAAAGGTTGGGAACCACTGCTCCACTTTCACTACTACAGCTCCTACCTAATGTTTAGTTCCTGTTTGAGAGTGTCAGAAATATGGTCTCATTTTATATATATACACACACACACACACACACACACACACACACACACACACTATACAGGCAGAGGTGGTAAGTAACAAAGTATTTCATTACTGTACTCAAGTATTTCTTAGGTACAGTGGTGTGAAAAAGTGTTTGCCCCCTTCCTGATTTCCTAGTATTTTGCATGTTTGTCACACTTAAGTGTTTCGGAACATCAAACCAATTTAAATATTAGTCAAAGACAACACAAATAAACACACAATGCAGTGTTTAAATGAAGGTGTTTATTATTAAGGGAGAAACAAATCCAAACCTACATGGCCCTGTGTGAAACAGTGATTGCCCCTAAACCTAATAACTGGTTGGGCCGCCCTTAGCAGAAACAACTGCAACCAAGCGTTTGTGATAACCTGCAGTGAGTCTTTTACAGCGTTGTGGAGGAATTTTGGCCACTGATCTCTGCAGAATTGTTGTAATTCAGCCACACTGGAGGGTTTTCCAGCATGAACGGCCTTTGTAAGGTCATGCCACAGCATCTCAGTAGGATTCAGGTCAGGACTTTGACTAGGCCACTCCAAAGTCTTCATTTTGTTTTTCTTCAGCCATTCAGAGCTGGACTTGCTGGTGTGTTTTGGATCATTGTCCTGCTGCAGAACCCAAGTTCGTTTCAGCTTGAGGTCACGAACAGATGGCCGGACATTCTCCTTCAGGATTGTTTGGTAGACAGCAGAATCCATAGTTCCATTTATCACAGCAAGTTTTCCAGGTCCTGAAGCAGAAGCAGAACAGAACAGCCCCAGGACCATCACACTACCACCCCCATATGTTACTGCTGCTATAATGTTCTTTTTCTGAAAATTGCTGTGACCTTTACTTTTACACCAGATGTAATGGGGACCACACACCTTCCGAAGATTTCAACTTTTGTCTCGTCGGTCCACAGAATGTTTTTCCCAAAAGTCTTGGGAATCATCAAGATGTGTTCTGGAAAAACTGAGACAAGCTTTAAATGTTGTTTTTGCTCAGCAGTGGGTTTTCGTCTTGGAACTCTGCCATGAAGGCCATTTTTGCCCAGTCTCTTTCTTATGGTGGGAGGCCATGAACACTGACCTTAACTGAGACAAGTGAGGCCTGCAGTTCTTTGGATGTTGTTGTGGGGTCTTTTGTGACCTCTTGGATGAGTCATCGCTGCGCTCTTGGGGTAATTTTGGTCGGCCGGCCACTCCTGGGAAGGTTCACCACTGTTCCATGTCTTCTCCATTTGTGGATAATGGCTCTCACTGTGGTTCGCTGGAGTCCAAAAGCTTTAGAAATGGCTTTATAACCCTTTCCAGACTGATAGATCTCAATGACTGACTTTCTCAATTGCTCCTGAATTTCTTTGGATCTCGCCATGATGTGCAGCTTTTAAGGATCTTTTGGTGTCCTTTACTTTGTCAGGCAGGTCCTATTTAAGTGATGTCCTGATTGAGAACAGGTGTGGCAATAATCAGGCCTGGGTGTGGCTAGAGACTGTGAACTCAGGTGTGATAAACCATAGTTATGTCTTAACAAATGGGGGCAATGACTTTTTCCACACAGGGCCATGTAGGTTTGGATTTTTTTTCTCCCTTAATAATAAACACCTTCATTTAAAAACTGCATTTTGTGTTTACTTGTGTTGTCTTTGACTAATATTTAAATTGGTTTGATGTTCCGAAACACTGAAGTGTGAAAAACATGCAAAAAAATAGGAAATCGGGAAGAGGGCAAACACTTTTTCCACACCACTGTATACTTTTTTACTTTTAGTATAATATAAAATATATATATGCCATATACTTCAACTTTTACTTGAGTATTTTTTTATCAGATTACTAGTACTTTTACTTAAGAACGTGTCTACTTCTGCCACCTCTCCATACAAGAACACAGACAGCACACATTTACAAGTGGCGCTTTTACAAGCTAGCAGTCGCGTCATACTCGCAAGAGACAAACTTGAGTGACACTGCTAGTGAATTTCAAGGCTGAAATGCAGGGTAGCTGTCAAGCGTGAGTGCATGCATGCATTTACTTGTGGATTTCTGCAGAGAAAACAGCAAGCGGCTAAACACGAGTTCTTCCCACACCGACCTAAGCAAAGCTGCTGCAGTCTGTTACTGGGCACGAGCAAATTGTTTGAAACCCAAAAAGAGCAATAAGGTGCGAGAGGAGGAGGAAGAAAGTTGGACGAGACTCAATTTGACTCACACTTGGCTGCTTCTCCGCGCTCACTTTGCAGACCCAGGAATAGCTGTGTTTAGTGCATCACTCCTCCACTGTCACACCCAGAGCCTTAATCCACTGCCCTCCCTGTCTGCGTGCCATATAACACACTGATTTATGTATTTAAATCATGGCAGGGCAGGTCCTTGAATTCAAAACACAAATGATTACTGAATTGGCTGTTGGGTCATTACTCGGGCAAACTGCGTTCTGCACTGGTGTTCTACATTTGGAATATGAATCTCAAGCCTAAACCACATCAGTGCCAGTCAAGTGAATGCCAGTTAAACAGACCAACAAACAAATTGGACAATACATTGGAGAATTGGAAAATGAATAAATTAAGTGCCTAATGGTGCTGGATGTATGAACTACGCTTATACGGAAGTTAAGCTACAAGTCAAGAGACAACAAGGGATAAAAATTGAGGAAAAGCACAATGTTTGAGAACTGCACATAATCCAAAACCAAAATTCTGAATTTTCCACTTGTGACAAATACTTTTGCCTCTCCATGACACACAAACAATTTCCCGGCAGCATCTCATCTAACGAAACTGTGCTGACCCTGGCCAGTTTAAACACCGCATCAGCCAGGTGCAGCCTGTGAATGCTGAAAGATCTAACCCATATGACTGTGCCGTGGCTTCTGGGTAATGTAGTTTAGTGAGCCGATTCCATAATGTGTTCCTCACTGTTGAGGGATTTCATATTTATCTTGACTTGGCTTGGCTTAAATAATTAAACCATTAATTAATGTCATCTGATTTATTTTGTTTTAGACTGCACAAAGCCAGGAAGTTCAGGTATTAAGCAAAAACTGTTTGGCGTCATGTCGGTGAACCCTTAAGTTTTGCTAAGCTGTGGTTCTATAAAGAGGCCGCGAAACCAGACCTGTTTAAAAGGCACCATGTAGAAAACACCAGCTGGACTGCTTTTCCTGGACAAATGCGCGCTACTGAATACATCAAAGTAACCAGCAAGACATGCTTTTCCTGTTCAAAATGATGAATTCATCTCAGTATGATTTGAGCTGCTCCACTGTTTTAGCATGCACTCATTACCCACTTAAAAACAGATGGGAGGAGGAAATCATAATCCGGAGATGTGTTCATTAAAGGTTTCTTCAGTTCCGAATCCCAAAGAAGCTGCTCATCTAACTGTTGCCCCAATCGATGGAGTAATCAATGGAATTTCGCAGGTTTTCCTCAGGGATTTGAAATGTTTTCAAGGTTGAGGATTCAAACAGAAACGATCAGCCATGCTGACTGTGGCGGGAAGTCCAAGCAGTTTTTGCAAAGGTTTGGTCATTTTCTTAAGATTTTTATCCATTAGTCATTACCCTAACATCCTTCTCCACAAGGATCCAGCTCAGGTTTTTCAGAAATTTTTTGCATGGTGGGATTTATTTCAGGAAAATAATGACATCTATATTCCAGCACAAGGCATTACTAGATAACTAGCAATGTCAAGCACAGTGCTTTGCAAGGGGATGGACAGGTTCGTGCTGAGATTTGCCTGTCCCCTCCAGAAGAGTACAAGATGGTGTCAGGCCTCTTTCACACCACCTAATGTGTGCATCCTGCCAGGTTGCTAATTAGCAGCAGTGGGTAATGGGCTTGCTGGACTTGTGACAGCTGCACACTCCTTAATCAGCTGACACCCTTCCAGGGCAAACAGTGGAATTAATTGATGGGAAGAAAAAAAAAGCGAGGTGTGAGAGATGGAGGCAGATGTGTGCAGGTAGGTTTACATCATAGTCCGCAAACAGATGCACATAAGACTGATAAAAACATGGTTAGAAAGAACGATACGAGTTTGGGGTCCTTGAGCAAGGCCCTTACAATTGCAGGACTGTATCAGTTATGAGGTGCTCCGAATAAGGGCGTCTCATTTAGGGCGTAACTGTGTGCAACAAGGGATACATGTAAATGTAAAAAAAACAGCCCACATCTTCAGGAAAATGGACAGACCCAGACACCAACAATTTGCAGTCCCTCTCTCTGCTCCTTTCCCCTCATGGCCTCGTGACTATCTTTTGATCCACTTGGTCATGCAAAACCAAAGACCCCCCACACACATCACAGCCGTCCAACTGTCAAAAGCACAAAGGAACCATGGTGCTATCTAAGACACAGGCCGATGCTAATGAGGACCTACAGCTGGGGCAAGTTCATCAACTGCTTTTTAATCACTCCCTTTCGTGGCCCCGGCCATAGCAGGATCCAAGCTGCTGATTATCCTGTGCGAAGAGGCGGCCTTCAAAGTGTCCAGCAAAAAGCTCCAGCGCCAAGCCGAGACGGGTCCAATATTTTCCATGTGTGAGCAAGCGTCGGGTGACGGATACAAAACACCTTGAACCAGGAATACACAGGCTTGGGACTGACTGGCGCCCAATTTGGGGTACATGGAAAATTGTGACTCGTCAAGTCGTAAGTGGATTTCATCAAACTCTGTTCAAACAATTACTCAATTAGTCTGGTATGGCCATCAAGAAAACAAGGCAGTGATGGTTTCGATCAGAGTTGCCCACAGTTTTACACAGGGGATACACACAGTCTTCAACTAGAGCTGTTAATAATGCACAGCGGCACAGCGGTGAGCAGAAGCCAGGTCACAAAGGACCTCAGCGTCAATACTCCTCTATGAAATGGGACGGTCTAGGTACATTAAAGTAACCAAATGTAGTCTATATAGACTTACAAACTTTTTTAGACTTGTGGGAAAGTATATAGACTTCTCTTCATACACACCTTGTTGTAAGTTTAATTTTAGTTGTAAAATGCATTCTTGCACCTTAATACACTCAATAATCAACTGAACACAAGGCGGTGCTCATAGTCGGCGGTGCACCATCTCCTATAAAAAAACCTCGCTGAACGAGCTAACCTACGTGACTGTGACATGGCTTCTGGGCAACATACTTTACACGGGCTGCGGGTGCAGAGCACCTTTCCACCATCTGGTGGTGGCTACAGAGTCTAGAAATTGTACATGACTGCACTTACAGTACTGTGCAAAAGTCTTAGGCCACCATTAGACTAGATACACCACTGCTTATCAATGTCATAATGACCATATACAGAGGGGCAAAAAAGTATTAAGTCAGCCCTTGACTGTGCAAGTTCTCCCACTTAGAAAGATGAGAGAGGTCTGTAATTTTCATCATAGCTACACTTCAACTATGAGAGACTAAATGAAAAAAAAATCTAGGAAATCACATTGTAGGATTTTTAAAGATTTTAATTGTAAATTATGGTGGAAAATAAGTATTCGGTCACCCACAAACAAAAAAGATTTCTGGCTCTCACAGACCTGCAACTTCTTTAAGAAGCTCTTCTGTATTAAATGGCACCTGTTTGACCTCATTATCTGTATAAAAGTCACCTGTCCACAGCCTCAAACAGTCAGACTCCAAACTCAACCATGGCCAAGACCAAAGAGCTGTCGAAGTCAAGTCAAGTCAGATTTATTTATATAGCGCTTTTTACAATGGAGCATTGTCTCAAAGCAACTTTACAAGTTTAGATTATCTCCTAATAACTACGTCCAATCCCAAATTGAGCGAGCCTAGGGCGACAGTGGCAAGGAAAAACTCCCTAGTTCTAGGAAGAAACCTTGGGAGGACCAAGACTCAAAAAGGGACCCAACCTCCTTGGCGGACCCAGGAAGAAGAAATTGTAGCCCCTGCCGCAGGCTGGGAAGAGTGAATCTACAATATGGCAAGCAGGTTGGTGTGAATAAATCAACTGTGGGATCAATTGTAAGACATGGAAGACATACAAGACCACTGATAATCCTCCCTCGATCTGGGGACCAATGCAAGATCTCATCCCGTGGGGTCACAATGATCATGACGAACGATGAGCAAAATCCCCAGAACTACACGGAGGGACCTAATGAATGACCTGCAGAGAGCTGGGACCAAAGTAACAAAGGCTACCATCAGTAACACACTATGTCGAGAGGGACTCAGTCTGAAGTTTGCCAGAGAACATATGGATGATCCAGAAGAGGATTGGGAGAATATCGTGTGGTCAGATGAAACCAAAATAGAACTTTTTGGGAAAAACTCATCTCGTCAAGTTTGGAGGAAGAAGAATGCTGAGTTGCACCATACCTACTGTGAAGCATGGGGGTGGAAACATCATGCTTTGGGGCTGTTTCTCTGCAGAGGGGACAGGACGACTGATCCATGTTAAGGGAAGAATGAACGGAGACATGTATCGTGAAATTTTAAGCCAAAACCTCCTTCCATCAGTGAGAGCATTGAAGATGGAACGTGGCTGGGTCTTCCAGCATGACAATGATCCCAAATACACCGCTCGGGCAACGAAGGAGTGGCTCCGTAAAAGGCCTCAACCCCAGACCTCAACCCCATAGAGAGTTTGTGGAGGGAGTTGAAAGTCCATGTTGCCCCAAAACATCACTGCTCTAGAGGAGATCTGCATGGAGGAATGGGCCAAAATACCAGCTACAGTGTGTGCCAACCTGGTGAAGACTTACAGGAAATGTTTGACCTCTGTAATTGCCAACAAAGGTTATGTTACAAAGTATTGAGGTGAAATTTTGTTATTGACCAAATACTTATTTTCCGTGTCTTTATTAGAATACAACCAGAAAATACAGAAAAGCATTAAAAAACGGGTGGAACAAAACAGCTTCTATAGGCTACAGTGCCAAGTATTTTGTGTGAGCTTCATCAAGATGCCAAGGTGAGCCTTCTACAGGATCAGGAATGGACTTTTTGGAAGAGTAGAAGCCAAGAAACCCCTCCTTCGGAAGGGGAACAGGGTAAAAAGGCTAAGATATGGTAAAGTTTATAAAGACTGGAATGAAGGTCAGTTGAAAAGAGCATATGGAGCAACAAATCCATTCATTCAAAGGACATTCTACCATTCCTAAACAACAAGTCTAATGGTGGCCTAAGACTTTTGCACACTACTGTACAGCTGATATTGATACATTCTCTACCATGATTATCCAACCTTAATGACCGGCTTACATAAACCAATTAGCATGATGTCAGGGTGATTTTTAAGCATGTGTTTAAACGGATGAGCAACAGAACAGCTTGTGATTTTCAACAAGATTATTACTCAGCACCCCTGCTATGTTGATCCAGCCAGTTTGACCTAATAACAAAGTGCCATTCTGTGTGCACGTTTCCTCTAGATGATTTCTCATCCTAAATAAAGTGGCACAAGGCTTGCGCTGTCATTTACGTTAAAGACGTTCTAAAGGTAAACTTTTAAAGATGTGATTAAGCATGGTTGATTTCATATTGCCAGTGAAAGAAAGTCGCACAGAAGTGGCTGTACTCCATGGGGAATCATAAGAAAAACAAAAAAAGAGAAAAGTGAGCAAGCCACGACACAAATAGCAATGCAGATTGGCAACGGATAGATAAATTAGGCTAAAAGGTCAAAGACTGGAAATGTGAAAAAGGACTTCAACGTTGGTGTAAATAATATATAGATTCATGAATAACTTATTAAACTGTTGACAAGACAGAACTGGAGCAGGAGCTCATTCAGGATCAGAAGCAGAAGCTTTTTCAGGTGCGGGATTAATTAGTAGAGGAAACAGGGTGGTGAAAAGGACATGAGAGGAGATGAAATGGAAAGAAAAGGGCAATAGGTGTACACTATTTACTTGCTCTAACAATGCAGGGGTTCTTCAACTCCAGTCCTGGAGGGCCTGGCACAAGCAATTTGTCGAGTTTCTTGACCCGAGATCAATTTGTTCACCCATAACCTACGGAACTGAACAACCCTCGGCAAGGTGACAAAGGTAGACCAAACTTCTGGATAGCCTGAAGGCTAGGTGCCAAGCTAAAATCAAAAGAATGTGAATAATAGGTCCTAATAATGCATGCTGTAATGAAACAAGGTACATGGATACCTATGGAAAGAAATATTTGTGCTATTTCTATTTCTTAAGCCAAGGCTCTGTCAAAGTCCTCCCGAGGGCCCTTTCTTATAACGTTTGGGGAGTTTTTCCTTGCTGCTGTTGCCCTATGCTTGCTCAATTTGGACTTAGATAATAGAAGAGAATACAAGATTGTAAAGCTGATCTGAGACAATGCTCCATTTTAAAAAGCACTGTAGAAATAAATCTGAACCAAAATGTCTTTAGAATTATGTTTTTCATAGGGTATACCTCTGAGAAGTTTATGTTCAGAATACTGTCACTATTGAATAGGCTGGGCTCATACTGTTGGCTATAGAGGACCAAAGCTAAGACCAGCCTGGCAACCCAGTCCCACATAGCAAGGCCTAATTTTTCATAACCAAGGCAATTTTTCATAAACATGGTCTCAGTGGAGGTAACTACACAGCTGATGGTTTAAATTCTGTAAACAAACAAACAGGAATTAGTAAGCGAATAGGAATTGGAACCAGTAAACCCTTGAATCAAGGAAGACAGTTTGGTATTAGTAGTTGCGGTAAAACGTTCTAGTCATGACTTGCAGCTAATTAATCGGACGTCTACACTAGTGCTGAATCTGATTGGCTACTGAATAGCTGTATGAGCTTTGAGATTCAGGCTGAATATTCTCTATCTTTGAAAGATATTTTCTATCATTAAAAAAACTTCTGCGATCCATTTTCCATCAAATTTCTGTAATGTTTCTAGCTAGTCTGGAGACTGAATCAAAAAGAAATTTCTCAATTGGCCATGCTAGTCCACCATGCAATCTGGCATACAGTGGAGGAAATAAGTATTTGATCCCCCACTGGCTTTAAAAGTTTTAATACAAAAAAATAAATGAAACATCTCAATGTTATGCCAGCTTTATTTTCACAGTGTCACACAGAATATCAAAAGAGAAACTGAGCAAATTACATGGAATGAGAAATAAAAATTTATTTTAATTTGATTGGAGGAAATATGTATCTGACCCCCTAGTAAAACATCATTTAATACTTGGTGGCAAAACTCTTGTTGGCAAGCACAGCAGTCAGACGTTTCTTATAGTTTTTTATAAGGTTTGCACACACTTCAGGAGTAAGTTTGGCCCACTCCTCTTTGCAAATCATCTCCAAATCCTTAAGGTTTTTAGGCATACATTTTGGGATGGGATTGAGGTCAGGAGACTGGCTAGGCCATTCCATGACCTTGATATGCTTCTTACAGAGCCACTCCTTGTTTCCTTGGCTGTATGTTTTGGGTCGTTGTCGTGCTGGAAGACCCATCTACGACTCATTTTCAGTGCCCTGGCAAGGAGGTTGTCACCCAGGATTTTGCGATACATGACCCCATTCATCTTCCCGTCGATGCAGTGAAGTTGGCCTGTGCCCTTAGAAGAAAAACACCCCCAAAACATAATACTTCCACCACCATGCTTGACGGTGGGAATGGTGTCCTTAGGGTCATATTCTGTATTTTTCTTCCTCCAAACACGTTGAGTTGAGTTGAGGCCAAAGGGTTCAATTTTGGTCTCATCTGACCACAGCACCTTCTCCCAGTCTCTCTCAGAGTCATTAATATGTTCACTGGAAAAACTTGAGCCTGGACGTGAACCTTCTTGAGCAGAGGAACCTTGCGTGCACTGTAGGATTTTAAACCATTACGTCTCAGAGTATTACCAGTGGTTTTTTTTGGAGACTGTGGTCCCAGCTGCCTTGAGATCATTACCCAGCTCCTCCTGTGTAGTTCTTGGCTGATTTGTAGCCTTGGGGTGATATCTTGCATGGAGCTCCAGGCCTGGGTCGATTGACAGTAGTGTTGTACTTCTTCCACTTCCGAACACTTGCACCAACAATTGTCACCTTCTCATCTTTAAACAGCTTTTTAGTCCTGCCCATGGTGGAGATGTTGGAGCGTCACTGAGTCAGGGACAGGTGTCTCTCATGCAGGTAACGACTTTACCGAGATCAGGGTGTGTCAGTGGTCTGTGGGAGCCAACATTAATCATGGTTTTTAGGGGATCAAATACTTATTTCCCTCAATGAAATACAAATTCTTTTTTATTTAAATATTGTTTAATTTTCTAGATTCTTTTTTTATATTCCATCTCTCACTGTTAAAATGAAGCTACCATAAAAATCATAGACTGTTCAATTATTTGTCAAAGTGCACACTTTAAAAATCAGTGAGGGATCAAATACTTATTTCCTCCTCTGTACCTTCTTCTTCTTCTTCTTCTTCTTTCGGTTTCTCCCTTTATCAGGGGTCACCACAGTGAGTTAAACGTTTCCACCTCACCCTGTCCTCCACATCCTCTACTCTCACCCCAACTCCCTGCATACAGTGGTATGAAAAAGTTTGGGCACCCCTGATAATTTTCATGATTTTTCTTTATAAATCATTGGTTGTCCAGCTCAGCAATTTCAGGTAAATATATCATATAGCAGATGAACACCGTGATATTTGAGAAGTGAAATGAAGTTTATAGGTTTTACAGAAAGTGTGCAGTAAATATTCAAACAAAATTAGGCAGGTGCATAAATTTGGGCACCCTTGTCATTTGAATACCTTTAGCACTAATTATTGGAACACAAATTTGTTTTGTAAGCTCATTG